>CAKOBA010000095.1:0-23304 GCA_932526495.1 Bombylius major
TGGCTGTGCGACTTTTAGTTTTCGCACCACAGCTTTTCAACCTATGCAAAAAATGATAATTTATTCATATATAAAACGCAAAGTAAGGCTTCTGGAATTTTGTCATAACTCACGAAATGGTAGGAGTAAAAATAAGGGTTACATTGCAAATGATAACTTGGGATGTCCTTAATTCAAATCTGCAAAGGACTTGGCTGTGCGACTTTTAGTTTTCGCACCACAGCTTTTCAACCTATGCAAAAAATGATAATTTATTCATATATAAAACGCAAAGTAAGGCTTCTGGAATTTTGTCATAACTCACGAAATGGTAGGAGTAAAAATAAGGGATACATTGCAAATGATAACTTGGGATGTCCTTAATTCAAATCTGCAAAGAACTTGGCTGTGCGACTTTTAGTTTTCGCACCACAGCTTTTCAACCTATGCAAAAAATGATAATTTATTCATATATAAAACGCAAAGTAAGGCTTCTGGAATTTTGTCATAACTCACGAAATGGTAGGAGTAAAAATAAGGGATACATTGCAAATGATAACTTGGGATGTCCTTAATTCAAATCTGCAAAGGACTTGGCTGTGCGACTTTTAGTTTTTGCACCACAGCTTTTCAACCTATGCAAAAAATGATAATTTATTCATATATAAAACGCAAAGTAAGGCTTCTGGAATTTTGTCATAACTCACGAAATGGTAGGAGTAAAAATAAGGGATACATTGCAAATGATAACTTGGGATGTCCTTAATTCAAATCTGCAAAGAACTTGGCTTTGCGACTTTTAGTTTTCGCACCACAGCTTTTCAACCTATGCAAAAAATGATAATTTATTCATATATAAAACGCAAAGTAAGGCTTCTGGAATTTTGTCATAACTCACGAAATGGTAGGAGTAAAAATAAGGGATACATTGCAAATGATAACTTGGGATGTCCTTAATTCAAATCTGCAAAGAACTTGGCTGTGCGACTTTTAGTTTTCGCACCACAGCTTTTCAACCTATGCAAAAAATGATAATTTATTCATATATAAAACGCAAAGTAAGGCTTCTGGAATTTTGTCATAACTCACGAAATGGTAGGAGTAAAAATAAGGGATACATTGCAAATGATAACTTGGGATGTCCTTAATTCAAATCTGCAAAGAACTTGGCTGTGCGACTTTTAGTTTTCGCACCACAGCTTTTCAACCTATGCAAAAAATGATAATTTATTCATATATAAAACGCAAAGTAAGGCTTCTGGAATTTTGTCATAACTCACGAAATGGTAGGAGTAAAAATAAGGGATACATTGCAAATGATAACTTGGGATGTCCTTAATTCAAATCTGCAAAGAACTTGGCTGTGCGACTTTTAGTTTTCGCACCACAGCTTTTCAACCTATGCAAAAAATGATAATTTATTCATATATAAAACGCAAAGTAAGGCTTCTGGAATTTTGTCATAACTCACGAAATGGTAGGAGTAAAAATAAGGGATACATTGCAAATGATAACTTGGGATGTCCTTAATTCAAATCTGCAAAGAACTTGGCTGTGCGACTTTTAGTTTTCGCACCACAGCTTTTCAACCTATGCAAAAAATGATAATTTATTCATATATAAAACGCAAAGTAAGGCTTCTGGAATTTTGTCATAACTCACGAAATGGTAGGAGTAAAAATAAGGGATACATTGCAAATGATAACTTGGGATGTCCTTAATTCAAATCTGCAAAGGACTTGGCTGTGCGACTTTTAGTTTTCGCACCACAGCTTTTCAACCTATGCAAAAAATGATAATTTATTCATATATAAAACGCAAAGTAAGGCTTCTGGAATTTTGTCATAACTCACGAAATGGTAGGAGTAAAAATAAGGGATACATTGCAAATGATAACTTGGGATGTCCTTAATTCAAATCTGCAAAGAACTTGGCTGTGCGACTTTTAGTTTTCGCACCACAGCTTTTCAACCTATGCAAAAAATGATAATTTATTCATATATAAAACGCAAAGTAAGGCTTCTGGAATTTTGTCATAACTCACGAAATGGTAGGAGTAAAAATAAGGGATACATTGCAAATGATAACTTGGGATGTCCTTAATTCAAATCTGCAAAGAACTTGGCTGTGCGACTTTTAGTTTTCGCACCACAGCTTTTCAACCTATGCAAAAAATGATAATTTATTCATATATAAAACGCAAAGTAAGGCTTCTGGAATTTTGTCATAACTCACGAAATGGTAGGAGTAAAAATAAGGGATACATTGCAAATGATAACTTGGGATGTCCTTAATTCAAATCTGCAAAGAACTCGGCTGTGCGACTTTTAGTTTTCGCACCACAGCTTTTCAACCTATGCAAAAAATGATAATTTATTCATATATAAAACGCAAAGTAAGGCTTCTGGAATTTTGTCATAACTCACGAAATGGTAGGAGTAAAAATAAGGGATACATTGCAAATGATAACTTGGGATGTCCTTAATTCAAATCTGCAAAGAACTTGGCTGTGCGACTTTTAGTTTTCGCACCACAGCTTTTCAACCTATGCAAAAAATGATAATTTATTCATATATAAAACGCAAAGTAAGGCTTCTGGAATTTTGTCATAACTCACGAAATGGTAGGAGTAAAAATAAGGGATACATTGCAAATGATAACTTGGGATGTCCTTAATTCAAATCTGCAAAGAACTTGGCTTTGCGACTTTTAGTTTTCGCACCACAGCTTTTCAACCTATGCAAAAAATGATAATTTATTCATATATAAAACGCAAAGTAAGGCTTCTGGAATTTTGTCATAACTCACGAAATGGTAGGAGTAAAAATAAGGGATACATTGCAAATGATAACTTGGGATGTCCTTAATTCAAATCTGCAAAGGACTTGGCTGTGCGACTTTTAGTTTTCGCACCACAGCTTTTCAACCTATGCAAAAAATGATAATTTATTCATATATAAAACGCAAAGTAAGGCTTCTGGAATTTTGTCATAACTCACGAAATGGTAGGAGTAAAAATAAGGGATACATTGCAAATGATAACTTGGGATGTCCTTAATTCAAATCTGCAAAGAACTTGGCTGTGCGACTTTTAGTTTTCGCACCACAGCTTTTCAACCTATGCAAAAAATGATAATTTATTCATATATAAAACGCAAAGTAAGGCTTCTGGAATTTTGTCATAACTCACGAAATGGTAGGAGTAAAAATAAGGGATACATTGCAAATGATAACTTGGGATGTCCTTAATTCAAATCTGCAAAGAACTTGGCTGTGCGACTTTTAGTTTTCGCACCACAGCTTTTCAACCTATGCAAAAAATGATAATTTATTCATATATAAAACGCAAAGTAAGGCTTCTGGAATTTTGTCATAACTCACGAAATGGTAGGAGTAAAAATAAGGGATACATTGCAAATGATAACTTGGGATGTCCTTAATTCAAATCTGCAAAGAACTTGGCTGTGCGACTTTTAGTTTTCGCACCACAGCTTTTCAACCTATGCAAAAAATGATAATTTATTCATATATAAAACGCAAAGTAAGGCTTCTGGAATTTTGTCATAACTCACGAAATGGTAGGAGTAAAAAAAAAGGGAACATTGAAAATGATAACTTGGGATGTCCTTAATTCAAATCTGCAAAGAACTTGGCTGTGCGACTTTTAGTTTTCGCACCACAGCTTTTCAACCTATGCAAAAAATGATAATTTATTCATATATAAAACGCAAAGTAAGGCTTCTGGAATTTTGTCATAACTCACGAAATGGTAGGAGTAAAAAAAAAGGGAACATTGAAAATGATAACTTGGGATGTCCTTAATTCAAATCTGCAAAGAACTTGGCTGTGCGACTTTTAGTTTTCGCACCACAGCTTTTCAACCTATGCAAAAAATGATAATTTATTCATATATAAAACGCAAAGTAAGGCTTCTGGAATTTTGTCATAACTCACGAAATGGTAGGAGTAAAAATAAGGGATACATTGCAAATGATAACTTGGGATGTCCTTAATTCAAATCTGCAAAGAACTTGGCTGTGCGACTTTTAGTTTTCGCACCACAGCTTTTCAACCTATGCAAAAAATGATAATTTATTCATATATAAAACGCAAAGTAAGGCTTCTGGAATTTTGTCATAACTCACGAAATGGTAGGAGTAAAAATAAGGGATACATTGCAAATGATAACTTGGGATGTCCTTAATTCAAATCTGCAAAGGACTTGGCTGTGCGACTTTTAGTTTTCGCACCACAGCTTTTCAACCTATGCAAAAAATGATAATTTATTCATATATAAAACGCAAAGTAAGGCTTCTGGAATTTTGTCATAACTCACGAAATGGTAGGAGTAAAAATAAGGGATACATTGCAAATGATAACTTGGGATGTCCTTAATTCAAATCTGCAAAGGACTTGGCTGTGCGACTTTTAGTTTTCGCACCACAGCTTTTCAACCTATGCAAAAAATGATAATTTATTCATATATAAAACGCAAAGTAAGGCTTCTGGAATTTTGTCATAACTCACGAAATGGTAGGAGTAAAAATAAGGGTTACATTGCAAATGATAACTTGGGATGTCCTTAATTCAAATCTGCAAAGAACTCGGCTGTGCGACTTTTAGTTTTCGCACCACAGCTTTTCAACCTATGCAAAAAATGATAATTTATTCATATATAAAACGCAAAGTAAGGCTTCTGGAATTTTGTCATAACTCACGAAATGGTAGGAGTAAAAAAAAAGGGAACATTGAAAATGATAACTTGGGATGTCCTTAATTCAAATCTGCAAAGAACTTGGCTGTGCGACTTTTAGTTTTCGCACCACAGCTTTTCAACCTATGCAAAAAATGATAATTTATTCATATATAAAACGCAAAGTAAGGCTTCTGGAATTTTGTCATAACTCACGAAATGGTAGGAGTAAAAATAAGGGATACATTGCAAATGATAACTTGGGATGTCCTTAATTCAAATCTGCAAAGAACTTGGCTGTGCGACTTTTAGTTTTCGCACCACAGCTTTTCAACCTATGCAAAAAATGATAATTTATTCATATATAAAACGCAAAGTAAGGCTTCTGGAATTTTGTCATAACTCACGAAATGGTAGGAGTAAAAATAAGGGATACATTGCAAATGATAACTTGGGATGTCCTTAATTCAAATCTGCAAAGGACTTGGCTGTGCGACTTTTAGTTTTCGCACCACAGCTTTTCAACCTATGCAAAAAATGATAATTTATTCATATATAAAACGCAAAGTAAGGCTTCTGGAATTTTGTCATAACTCACGAAATGGTAGGAGTAAAAATAAGGGATACATTGCAAATGATAACTTGGGATGTCCTTAATTCAAATCTGCAAAGGACTTGGCTGTGCGACTTTTAGTTTTCGCACCACAGCTTTTCAACCTATGCAAAAAATGATAATTTATTCATATATAAAACGCAAAGTAAGGCTTCTGGAATTTTGTCATAACTCACGAAATGGTAGGAGTAAAAATAAGGGATACATTGCAAATGATAACTTGGGATGTCCTTAATTCAAATCTGCAAAGAACTTGGCTTTGCGACTTTTAGTTTTCGCACCACAGCTTTTCAACCTATGCAAAAAATGATAATTTATTCATATATAAAACGCAAAGTAAGGCTTCTGGAATTTTGTCATAACTCACGAAATGGTAGGAGTAAAAATAAGGGATACATTGCAAATGATAACTTGGGATGTCCTTAATTCAAATCTGCAAAGAACTTGGCTGTGCGACTTTTAGTTTTCGCACCACAGCTTTTCAACCTATGCAAAAAATGATAATTTATTCATATATAAAACGCAAAGTAAGGCTTCTGGAATTTTGTCATAACTCACGAAATGGTAGGAGTAAAAATAAGGGATACATTGCAAATGATAACTTGGGATGTCCTTAATTCAAATCTGCAAAGAACTTGGCTGTGCGACTTTTAGTTTTCGCACCACAGCTTTTCAACCTATGCAAAAAATGATAATTTATTCATATATAAAACGCAAAGTAAGGCTTCTGGAATTTTGTCATAACTCACGAAATGGTAGGAGTAAAAATAAGGGATACATTGCAAATGATAACTTGGGATGTCCTTAATTCAAATCTGCAAAGAACTTGGCTGTGCGACTTTTAGTTTTCGCACCACAGCTTTTCAACCTATGCAAAAAATGATAATTTATTCATATATAAAACGCAAAGTAAGGCTTCTGGAATTTTGTCATAACTCACGAAATGGTAGGAGTAAAAATAAGGGATACATTGCAAATGATAACTTGGGATGTCCTTAATTCAAATCTGCAAAGAACTCGGCTGTGCGACTTTTAGTTTTCGCACCACAGCTTTTCAACCTATGCAAAAAATGATAATTTATTCATATATAAAACGCAAAGTAAGGCTTCTGGAATTTTGTCATAACTCACGAAATGGTAGGAGTAAAAATAAGGGATACATTGCAAATGATAACTTGGGATGTCCTTAATTCAAATCTGCAAAGGACTTGGCTGTGCGACTTTTAGTTTTCGCACCACAGCTTTTCAACCTATGCAAAAAATGATAATTTATTCATATATAAAACGCAAAGTAAGGCTTCTGGAATTTTGTCATAACTCACGAAATGGTAGGAGTAAAAATAAAGGGAACATTGCAAATGATAACTTGGGATGTCCTTAATTCAAATCTGCAAAGAACTTGGCTGTGCGACTTTTAGTTTTCGCACCACAGCTTTTCAACCTATGCAAAAAATGATAATTTATTCATATATAAAACGCAAAGTAAGGCTTCTGGAATTTTGTCATAACTCACGAAATGGTAGGAGTAAAAATAAGGGATACATTGCAAATGATAACTTGGGATGTCCTTAATTCAAATCTGCAAAGAACTTGGCTTTGCGACTTTTAGTTTTCGCACCACAGCTTTTCAACCTATGCAAAAAATGATAATTTATTCATATATAAAACGCAAAGTAAGGCTTCTGGAATTTTGTCATAACTCACGAAATGGTAGGAGTAAAAATAAGGGTTACATTGCAAATGATAACTTGGGATGTCCTTAATTCAAATCTGCAAAGAACTTGGCTGTGCGACTTTTAGTTTTCGCACCACAGCTTTTCAACCTATGCAAAAAATGATAATTTATTCATATATAAAACGCAAAGTAAGGCTTCTGGAATTTTGTCATAACTCACGAAATGGTAGGAGTAAAAAAAAAGGGAACATTGCAAATGATAACTTGGGATGTCCTTAATTCAAATCTGCAAAGAACTTGGCTTTGCGACTTTTAGTTTTCGCACCACAGCTTTTCAACCTATGCAAAAAATGATAATTTATTCATATATAAAACGCAAAGTAAGGCTTCTGGAATTTTGTCATAACTCACGAAATGGTAGGAGTAAAAATAAGGGATACATTGCAAATGATAACTTGGGATGTCCTTAATTCAAATCTGCAAAGAACTTGGCTGTGCGACTTTTAGTTTTCGCACCACAGCTTTTCAACCTATGCAAAAAATGATAATTTATTCATATATAAAACGCAAAGTAAGGCTTCTGGAATTTTGTCATAACTCACGAAATGGTAGGAGTAAAAATAAGGGATACATTGCAAATGATAACTTGGGATGTCCTTAATTCAAATCTGCAAAGAACTTGGCTGTGCGACTTTTAGTTTTCGCACCACAGCTTTTCAACCTATGCAAAAAATGATAATTTATTCATATATAAAACGCAAAGTAAGGCTTCTGGAATTTTGTCATAACTCACGAAATGGTAGGAGTAAAAATAAGGGTTACATTGCAAATGATAACTTGGGATGTCCTTAATTCAAATCTGCAAAGAACTCGGCTGTGCGACTTTTAGTTTTCGCACCACAGCTTTTCAACCTATGCAAAAAATGATAATTTATTCATATATAAAACGCAAAGTAAGGCTTCTGGAATTTTGTCATAACTCACGAAATGGTAGGAGTAAAAATAAGGGATACATTGCAAATGATAACTTGGGATGTCCTTAATTCAAATCTGCAAAGAACTTGGCTGTGCGACTTTTAGTTTTCGCACCACAGCTTTTCAACCTATGCAAAAAATGATAATTTATTCATATATAAAACGCAAAGTAAGGCTTCTGGAATTTTGTCATAACTCACGAAATGGTAGGAGTAAAAATAAGGGATACATTGCAAATGATAACTTGGGATGTCCTTAATTCAAATCTGCAAAGGACTTGGCTGTGCGACTTTTAGTTTTTGCACCACAGCTTTTCAACCTATGCAAAAAATGATAATTTATTCATATATAAAACGCAAAGTAAGGCTTCTGGAATTTTGTCATAACTCACGAAATGGTAGGAGTAAAAATAAGGGTTACATTGCAAATGATAACTTGGGATGTCCTTAATTCAAATCTGCAAAGAACTTGGCTGTGCGACTTTTAGTTTTTGCACCACAGCTTTTCAACCTATGCAAAAAATGATAATTTATTCATATATAAAACGCAAAGTAAGGCTTCTGGAATTTTGTCATAACTCACGAAATGGTAGGAGTAAAAATAAGGGATACATTGCAAATGATAACTTGGGATGTCCTTAATTCAAATCTGCAAAGGACTTGGCTGTGCGACTTTTAGTTTTCGCACCACAGCTTTTCAACCTATGCAAAAAATGATAATTTATTCATATATAAAACGCAAAGTAAGGCTTCTGGAATTTTGTCATAACTCACGAAATGGTAGGAGTAAAAATAAGGGATACATTGCAAATGATAACTTGGGATGTCCTTAATTCAAATCTGCAAAGAACTTGGCTGTGCGACTTTTAGTTTTCGCACCACAGCTTTTCAACCTATGCAAAAAATGATAATTTATTCATATATAAAACGCAAAGTAAGGCTTCTGGAATTTTGTCATAACTCACGAAATGGTAGGAGTAAAAATAAGGGATACATTGCAAATGATAACTTGGGATGTCCTTAATTCAAATCTGCAAAGGACTTGGCTGTGCGACTTTTAGTTTTTGCACCACAGCTTTTCAACCTATGCAAAAAATGATAATTTATTCATATATAAAACGCAAAGTAAGGCTTCTGGAATTTTGTCATAACTCACGAAATGGTAGGAGTAAAAATAAGGGTTACATTGCAAATGATAACTTGGGATGTCCTTAATTCAAATCTGCAAAGAACTTGGCTGTGCGACTTTTAGTTTTTGCACCACAGCTTTTCAACCTATGCAAAAAATGATAATTTATTCATATATAAAACGCAAAGTAAGGCTTCTGGAATTTTGTCATAACTCACGAAATGGTAGGAGTAAAAATAAGGGATACATTGCAAATGATAACTTGGGATGTCCTTAATTCAAATCTGCAAAGAACTTGGCTGTGCGACTTTTAGTTTTCGCACCACAGCTTTTCAACCTATGCAAAAAATGATAATTTATTCATATATAAAACGCAAAGTAAGGCTTCTGGAATTTTGTCATAACTCACGAAATGGTAGGAGTAAAAATAAGGGATACATTGCAAATGATAACTTGGGATGTCCTTAATTCAAATCTGCAAAGAACTTGGCTGTGCGACTTTTAGTTTTCGCACCACAGCTTTTCAACCTATGCAAAAAATGATAATTTATTCATATATAAAACGCAAAGTAAGGCTTCTGGAATTTTGTCATAACTCACGAAATGGTAGGAGTAAAAATAAGGGATACATTGCAAATGATAACTTGGGATGTCCTTAATTCAAATCTGCAAAGGACTTGGCTGTGCGACTTTTAGTTTTCGCACCACAGCTTTTCAACCTATGCAAAAAATGATAATTTATTCATATATAAAACGCAAAGTAAGGCTTCTGGAATTTTGTCATAACTCACGAAATGGTAGGAGTAAAAATAAGGGTTACATTGCAAATGATAACTTGGGATGTCCTTAATTCAAATCTGCAAAGAACTCGGCTGTGCGACTTTTAGTTTTCGCACCACAGCTTTTCAACCTATGCAAAAAATGATAATTTATTCATATATAAAACGCAAAGTAAGGCTTCTGGAATTTTGTCATAACTCACGAAATGGTAGGAGTAAAAATAAGGGATACATTGCAAATGATAACTTGGGATGTCCTTAATTCAAATCTGCAAAGAACTTGGCTTTGCGACTTTTAGTTTTCGCACCACAGCTTTTCAACCTATGCAAAAAATGATAATTTATTCATATATAAAACGCAAAGTAAGGCTTCTGGAATTTTGTCATAACTCACGAAATGGTAGGAGTAAAAATAAGGGTTACATTGCAAATGAAAACTTGGGATGTCCTTAATTCAAATCTGCAAAGAACTTGGCTGTGCGACTTTTAGTTTTCGCACCACAGCTTTTCAACCTATGCAAAAAATGATAATTTATTCATATATAAAACGCAAAGTAAGGCTTCTGGAATTTTGTCATAACTCACGAAATGGTAGGAGTAAAAATAAGGGATACATTGCAAATGATAACTTGGGATGTCCTTAATTCAAATCTGCAAAGGACTTGGCTGTGCGACTTTTAGTTTTCGCACCACAGCTTTTCAACCTATGCAAAAAATGATAATTTATTCATATATAAAACGCAAAGTAAGGCTTCTGGAATTTTGTCATAACTCACGAAATGGTAGGAGTAAAAATAAGGGATACATTGCAAATGATAACTTGGGATGTCCTTAATTCAAATCTGCAAAGAACTTGGCTGTGCGACTTTTAGTTTTCGCACCACAGCTTTTCAACCTATGCAAAAAATGATAATTTATTCATATATAAAACGCAAAGTAAGGCTTCTGGAATTTTGTCATAACTCACGAAATGGTAGGAGTAAAAATAAGGGATACATTGCAAATGATAACTTGGGATGTCCTTAATTCAAATCTGCAAAGGACTTGGCTGTGCGACTTTTAGTTTTCGCACCACAGCTTTTCAACCTATGCAAAAAATGATAATTTATTCATATATAAAACGCAAAGTAAGGCTTCTGGAATTTTGTCATAACTCACGAAATGGTAGGAGTAAAAATAAGGGATACATTGCAAATGATAACTTGGGATGTCCTTAATTCAAATCTGCAAAGAACTTGGCTTTGCGACTTTTAGTTTTCGCACCACAGCTTTTCAACCTATGCAAAAAATGATAATTTATTCATATATAAAACGCAAAGTAAGGCTTCTGGAATTTTGTCATAACTCACGAAATGGTAGGAGTAAAAATAAGGGATACATTGCAAATGATAACTTGGGATGTCCTTAATTCAAATCTGCAAAGAACTTGGCTTTGCGACTTTTAGTTTTCGCACCACAGCTTTTCAACCTATGCAAAAAATGATAATTTATTCATATATAAAACGCAAAGTAAGGCTTCTGGAATTTTGTCATAACTCACGAAATGGTAGGAGTAAAAATAAGGGATACATTGCAAATGATAACTTGGGATGTCCTTAATTCAAATCTGCAAAGAACTTGGCTGTGCGACTTTTAGTTTTCGCACCACAGCTTTTCAACCTATGCAAAAAATGATAATTTATTCATATATAAAACGCAAAGTAAGGCTTCTGGAATTTTGTCATAACTCACGAAATGGTAGGAGTAAAAATAAGGGATACATTGCAAATGATAACTTGGGATGTCCTTAATTCAAATCTGCAAAGGACTTGGCTGTGCGACTTTTAGTTTTCGCACCACAGCTTTTCAACCTATGCAAAAAATGATAATTTATTCATATATAAAACGCAAAGTAAGGCTTCTGGAATTTTGTCATAACTCACGAAATGGTAGGAGTAAAAATAAGGGATACATTGCAAATGATAACTTGGGATGTCCTTAATTCAAATCTGCAAAGAACTTGGCTGTGCGACTTTTAGTTTTCGCACCACAGCTTTTCAACCTATGCAAAAAATGATAATTTATTCATATATAAAACGCAAAGTAAGGCTTCTGGAATTTTGTCATAACTCACGAAATGGTAGGAGTAAAAATAAGGGTTACATTGCAAATGATAACTTGGGATGTCCTTAATTCAAATCTGCAAAGGACTTGGCTGTGCGACTTTTAGTTTTCGCACCACAGCTTTTCAACCTATGCAAAAAATGATAATTTATTCATATATAAAACGCAAAGTAAGGCTTCTGGAATTTTGTCATAACTCACGAAATGGTAGGAGTAAAAATAAGGGATACATTGCAAATGATAACTTGGGATGTCCTTAATTCAAATCTGCAAAGAACTTGGCTGTGCGACTTTTAGTTTTCGCACCACAGCTTTTCAACCTATGCAAAAAATGATAATTTATTCATATATAAAACGCAAAGTAAGGCTTCTGGAATTTTGTCATAACTCACGAAATGGTAGGAGTAAAAATAAGGGATACATTGCAAATGATAACTTGGGATGTCCTTAATTCAAATCTGCAAAGAACTTGGCTGTGCGACTTTTAGTTTTCGCACCACAGCTTTTCAACCTATGCAAAAAATGATAATTTATTCATATATAAAACGCAAAGTAAGGCTTCTGGAATTTTGTCATAACTCACGAAATGGTAGGAGTAAAAATAAGGGATACATTGCAAATGATAACTTGGGATGTCCTTAATTCAAATCTGCAAAGGACTTGGCTGTGCGACTTTTAGTTTTTGCACCACAGCTTTTCAACCTATGCAAAAAATGATAATTTATTCATATATAAAACGCAAAGTAAGGCTTCTGGAATTTTGTCATAACTCACGAAATGGTAGGAGTAAAAATAAGGGATACATTGCAAATGATAACTTGGGATGTCCTTAATTCAAATCTGCAAAGAACTTGGCTTTGCGACTTTTAGTTTTCGCACCACAGCTTTTCAACCTATGCAAAAAATGATAATTTATTCATATATAAAACGCAAAGTAAGGCTTCTGGAATTTTGTCATAACTCACGAAATGGTAGGAGTAAAAATAAGGGATACATTGCAAATGATAACTTGGGATGTCCTTAATTCAAATCTGCAAAGAACTTGGCTGTGCGACTTTTAGTTTTCGCACCACAGCTTTTCAACCTATGCAAAAAATGATAATTTATTCATATATAAAACGCAAAGTAAGGCTTCTGGAATTTTGTCATAACTCACGAAATGGTAGGAGTAAAAATAAGGGATACATTGCAAATGATAACTTGGGATGTCCTTAATTCAAATCTGCAAAGGACTTGGCTGTGCGACTTTTAGTTTTCGCACCACAGCTTTTCAACCTATGCAAAAAATGATAATTTATTCATATATAAAACGCAAAGTAAGGCTTCTGGAATTTTGTCATAACTCACGAAATGGTAGGAGTAAAAATAAGGGATACATTGCAAATGATAACTTGGGATGTCCTTAATTCAAATCTGCAAAGAACTTGGCTGTGCGACTTTTAGTTTTCGCACCACAGCTTTTCAACCTATGCAAAAAATGATAATTTATTCATATATAAAACGCAAAGTAAGGCTTCTGGAATTTTGTCATAACTCACGAAATGGTAGGAGTAAAAATAAGGGATACATTGCAAATGATAACTTGGGATGTCCTTAATTCAAATCTGCAAAGAACTTGGCTGTGCGACTTTTAGTTTTCGCACCACAGCTTTTCAACCTATGCAAAAAATGATAATTTATTCATATATAAAACGCAAAGTAAGGCTTCTGGAATTTTGTCATAACTCACGAAATGGTAGGAGTAAAAATAAGGGATACATTGCAAATGATAACTTGGGATGTCCTTAATTCAAATCTGCAAAGAACTTGGCTGTGCGACTTTTAGTTTTCGCACCACAGCTTTTCAACCTATGCAAAAAATGATAATTTATTCATATATAAAACGCAAAGTAAGGCTTCTGGAATTTTGTCATAACTCACGAAATGGTAGGAGTAAAAATAAGGGATACATTGCAAATGATAACTTGGGATGTCCTTAATTCAAATCTGCAAAGAACTTGGCTGTGCGACTTTTAGTTTTCGCACCACAGCTTTTCAACCTATGCAAAAAATGATAATTTATTCATATATAAAACGCAAAGTAAGGCTTCTGGAATTTTGTCATAACTCACGAAATGGTAGGAGTAAAAATAAGGGATACATTGCAAATGATAACTTGGGATGTCCTTAATTCAAATCTGCAAAGAACTTGGCTGTGCGACTTTTAGTTTTCGCACCACAGCTTTTCAACCTATGCAAAAAATGATAATTTATTCATATATAAAACGCAAAGTAAGGCTTCTGGAATTTTGTCATAACTCACGAAATGGTAGGAGTAAAAATAAGGGATACATTGCAAATGATAACTTGGGATGTCCTTAATTCAAATCTGCAAAGGA
This sequence comes from Bombylius major, assembly GCA_932526495.1. Classification (NCBI taxonomy): domain Eukaryota; kingdom Metazoa; phylum Arthropoda; class Insecta; order Diptera; family Bombyliidae; genus Bombylius; species Bombylius major. The sequence continues at coordinate 14,324 of CAKOBA010000095.1, forward strand.
CTTGGCTGTGCGACTTTTAGTTTTCGCACCACAGCTTTTCAACCTATGCAAAAAATGATAATTTATTCATATATAAAACGCAAAGTAAGGCTTCTGGAATTTTGTCATAACTCACGAAATGGTAGGAGTAAAAATAAGGGATACATTGCAAATGATAACTTGGGATGTCCTTAATTCAAATCTGCAAAGAACTCGGCTGTGCGACTTTTAGTTTTCGCACCACAGCTTTTCAACCTATGCAAAAAATGATAATTTATTCATATATAAAACGCAAAGTAAGGCTTCTGGAATTTTGTCATAACTCACGAAATGGTAGGAGTAAAAATAAGGGATACATTGCAAATGATAACTTGGGATGTCCTTAATTCAAATCTGCAAAGAACTTGGCTGTGCGACTTTTAGTTTTCGCACCACAGCTTTTCAACCTATGCAAAAAATGATAATTTATTCATATATAAAACGCAAAGTAAGGCTTCTGGAATTTTGTCATAACTCACGAAATGGTAGGAGTAAAAATAAGGGATACATTGCAAATGATAACTTGGGATGTCCTTAATTCAAATCTGCAAAGAACTTGGCTGTGCGACTTTTAGTTTTCGCACCACAGCTTTTCAACCTATGCAAAAAATGATAATTTATTCATATATAAAACGCAAAGTAAGGCTTCTGGAATTTTGTCATAACTCACGAAATGGTAGGAGTAAAAATAAGGGATACATTGCAAATGATAACTTGGGATGTCCTTAATTCAAATCTGCAAAGAACTCGGCTGTGCGACTTTTAGTTTTCGCACCACAGCTTTTCAACCTATGCAAAAAATGATAATTTATTCATATATAAAACGCAAAGTAAGGCTTCTGGAATTTTGTCATAACTCACGAAATGGTAGGAGTAAAAATAAGGGATACATTGCAAATGATAACTTGGGATGTCCTTAATTCAAATCTGCAAAGAACTTGGCTGTGCGACTTTTAGTTTTCGCACCACAGCTTTTCAACCTATGCAAAAAATGATAATTTATTCATATATAAAACGCAAAGTAAGGCTTCTGGAATTTTGTCATAACTCACGAAATGGTAGGAGTAAAAATAAGGGATACATTGCAAATGATAACTTGGGATGTCCTTAATTCAAATCTGCAAAGAACTTGGCTGTGCGACTTTTAGTTTTCGCACCACAGCTTTTCAACCTATGCAAAAAATGATAATTTATTCATATATAAAACGCAAAGTAAGGCTTCTGGAATTTTGTCATAACTCACGAAATGGTAGGAGTAAAAATAAGGGTTACATTGCAAATGATAACTTGGGATGTCCTTAATTCAAATCTGCAAAGGACTTGGCTGTGCGACTTTTAGTTTTCGCACCACAGCTTTTCAACCTATGCAAAAAATGATAATTTATTCATATATAAAACGCAAAGTAAGGCTTCTGGAATTTTGTCATAACTCACGAAATGGTAGGAGTAAAAATAAGGGATACATTGCAAATGATAACTTGGGATGTCCTTAATTCAAATCTGCAAAGAACTTGGCTGTGCGACTTTTAGTTTTCGCACCACAGCTTTTCAACCTATGCAAAAAATGATAATTTATTCATATATAAAACGCAAAGTAAGGCTTCTGGAATTTTGTCATAACTCACGAAATGGTAGGAGTAAAAATAAGGGATACATTGCAAATGATAACTTGGGATGTCCTTAATTCAAATCTGCAAAGAACTCGGCTGTGCGACTTTTAGTTTTCGCACCACAGCTTTTCAACCTATGCAAAAAATGATAATTTATTCATATATAAAACGCAAAGTAAGGCTTCTGGAATTTTGTCATAACTCACGAAATGGTAGGAGTAAAAATAAGGGATACATTGCAAATGATAACTTGGGATGTCCTTAATTCAAATCTGCAAAGAACTCGGCTGTGCGCCTTTTAGTTTTCGCACCACAGCTTTTCAACCTATGCAAAAAATGATAATTTATTCATATATAAAACGCAAAGTAAGGCTTCTGGAATTTTGTCATAACTCACGAAATGGTAGGAGTAAAAATAAGGGATACATTGCAAATGATAACTTGGGATGTCCTTAATTCAAATCTGCAAAGAACTTGGCTGTGCGACTTTTAGTTTTCGCACCACAGCTTTTCAACCTATGCAAAAAATGATAATTTATTCATATATAAAACGCAAAGTAAGGCTTCTGGAATTTTGTCATAACTCACGAAATGGTAGGAGTAAAAATAAGGGTTACATTGCAAATGATAACTTGGGATGTCCTTAATTCAAATCTGCAAAGAACTCGGCTGTGCGACTTTTAGTTTTCGCACCACAGCTTTTCAACCTATGCAAAAAATGATAATTTATTCATATATAAAACGCAAAGTAAGGCTTCTGGAATTTTGTCATAACTCACGAAATGGTAGGAGTAAAAAAAAAGGGAACATTGATAATGATAACTTGGGATGTCCTTAATTCAAATCTGCAAAGGACTTGGCTGTGCGACTTTTAGTTTTCGCACCACAGCTTTTCAACCTATGCAAAAAATGATAATTTATTCATATATAAAACGCAAAGTAAGGCTTCTGGAATTTTGTCATAACTCACGAAATGGTAGGAGTAAAAATAAGGGTTACATTGCAAATGATAACTTGGGATGTCCTTAATTCAAATCTGCAAAGAACTCGGCTGTGCGACTTTTAGTTTTCGCACCACAGCTTTTCAACCTATGCAAAAAATGATAATTTATTCATATATAAAACGCAAAGTAAGGCTTCTGGAATTTTGTCATAACTCACGAAATGGTAGGAGTAAAAAAAAAGGGAACATTGAAAATGATAACTTGGGATGTCCTTAATTCAAATCTGCAAAGAACTTGGCTGTGCGACTTTTAGTTTTCGCACCACAGCTTTTCAACCTATGCAAAAAATGATAATTTATTCATATATAAAACGCAAAGTAAGGCTTCTGGAATTTTGTCATAACTCACGAAATGGTAGGAGTAAAAATAAGGGATACATTGCAAATGATAACTTGGGATGTCCTTAATTCAAATCTGCAAAGAACTTGGCTGTGCGACTTTTAGTTTTCGCACCACAGCTTTTCAACCTATGCAAAAAATGATAATTTATTCATATATAAAACGCAAAGTAAGGCTTCTGGAATTTTGTCATAACTCACGAAATGGTAGGAGTAAAAATAAGGGATACATTGCAAATGATAACTTGGGATGTCCTTAATTCAAATCTGCAAAGAACTTGGCTGTGCGACTTTTAGTTTTCGCACCACAGCTTTTCAACCTATGCAAAAAATGATAATTTATTCATATATAAAACGCAAAGTAAGGCTTCTGGAATTTTGTCATAACTCACGAAATGGTAGGAGTAAAAATAAGGGATACATTGCAAATGATAACTTGGGATGTCCTTAATTCAAATCTGCAAAGAACTTGGCTGTGCGACTTTTAGTTTTCGCACCACAGCTTTTCAACCTATGCAAAAAATGATAATTTATTCATATATAAAACGCAAAGTAAGGCTTCTGGAATTTTGTCATAACTCACGAAATGGTAGGAGTAAAAATAAGGGATACATTGCAAATGATAACTTGGGATGTCCTTAATTCAAATCTGCAAAGGACTTGGCTGTGCGACTTTTAGTTTTCGCACCACAGCTTTTCAACCTATGCAAAAAATGATAATTTATTCATATATAAAACGCAAAGTAAGGCTTCTGGAATTTTGTCATAACTCACGAAATGGTAGGAGTAAAAATAAGGGATACATTGCAAATGATAACTTGGGATGTCCTTAATTCAAATCTGCAAAGAACTTGGCTGTGCGACTTTTAGTTTTCGCACCACAGCTTTTCAACCTATGCAAAAAATGATAATTTATTCATATATAAAACGCAAAGTAAGGCTTCTGGAATTTTGTCATAACTCACGAAATGGTAGGAGTAAAAATAAGGGATACATTGCAAATGATAACTTGGGATGTCCTTAATTCAAATCTGCAAAGAACTCGGCTGTGCGACTTTTAGTTTTCGCACCACAGCTTTTCAACCTATGCAAAAAATGATAATTTATTCATATATAAAACGCAAAGTAAGGCTTCTGGAATTTTGTCATAACTCACGAAATGGTAGGAGTAAAAATAAGGGATACATTGCAAATGATAACTTGGGATGTCCTTAATTCAAATCTGCAAAGAACTTGGCTGTGCGACTTTTAGTTTTCGCACCACAGCTTTTCAACCTATGCAAAAAATGATAATTTATTCATATATAAAACGCAAAGTAAGGCTTCTGGAATTTTGTCATAACTCACGAAATGGTAGGAGTAAAAATAAGGGATACATTGCAAATGATAACTTGGGATGTCCTTAATTCAAATCTGCAAAGAACTCGGCTGTGCGACTTTTAGTTTTTGCACCACAGCTTTTCAACCTATGCAAAAAATGATAATTTATTCATATATAAAACGCAAAGTAAGGCTTCTGGAATTTTGTCATAACTCACGAAATGGTAGGAGTAAAAATAAGGGTTACATTGCAAATGATAACTTGGGATGTCCTTAATTCAAATCTGCAAAGAACTCGGCTGTGCGACTTTTAGTTTTCGCACCACAGCTTTTCAACCTATGCAAAAAATGATAATTTATTCATATATAAAACGCAAAGTAAGGCTTCTGGAATTTTGTCATAACTCACGAAATGGTAGGAGTAAAAATAAGGGATACATTGCAAATGATAACTTGGGATGTCCTTAATTCAAATCTGCAAAGAACTCGGCTGTGCGACTTTTAGTTTTCGCACCACAGCTTTTCAACCTATGCAAAAAATGATAATTTATTCATATATAAAACGCAAAGTAAGGCTTCTGGAATTTTGTCATAACTCACGAAATGGTAGGAGTAAAAATAAGGGATACATTGCAAATGATAACTTGGGATGTCCTTAATTCAAATCTGCAAAGGACTTGGCTGTGCGACTTTTAGTTTTCGCACCACAGCTTTTCAACCTATGCAAAAAATGATAATTTATTCATATATAAAACGCAAAGTAAGGCTTCTGGAATTTTGTCATAACTCACGAAATGGTAGGAGTAAAAATAAGGGATACATTGCAAATGATAACTTGGGATGTCCTTAATTCAAATCTGCAAAGAACTTGGCTTTGCGACTTTTAGTTTTCGCACCACAGCTTTTCAACCTATGCAAAAAATGATAATTTATTCATATATAAAACGCAAAGTAAGGCTTCTGGAATTTTGTCATAACTCACGAAATGGTAGGAGTAAAAATAAGGGATACATTGCAAATGATAACTTGGGATGTCCTTAATTCAAATCTGCAAAGAACTTGGCTTTGCGACTTTTAGTTTTCGCACCACAGCTTTTCAACCTATGCAAAAAATGATAATTTATTCATATATAAAACGCAAAGTAAGGCTTCTGGAATTTTGTCATAACTCACGAAATGGTAGGAGTAAAAATAAGGGATACATTGCAAATGATAACTTGGGATGTCCTTAATTCAAATCTGCAAAGAACTTGGCTTTGCGACTTTTAGTTTTCGCACCACAGCTTTTCAACCTATGCAAAAAATGATAATTTATTCATATATAAAACGCAAAGTAAGGCTTCTGGAATTTTGTCATAACTCACGAAATGGTAGGAGTAAAAATAAGGGATACATTGCAAATGATAACTTGGGATGTCCTTAATTCAAATCTGCAAAGAACTTGGCTGTGCGACTTTTAGTTTTCGCACCACAGCTTTTCAACCTATGCAAAAAATGATAATTTATTCATATATAAAACGCAAAGTAAGGCTTCTGGAATTTTGTCATAACTCACGAAATGGTAGGAGTAAAAATAAGGGATACATTGCAAATGATAACTTGGGATGTCCTTAATTCAAATCTGCAAAGGACTTGGCTGTGCGACTTTTAGTTTTCGCACCACAGCTTTTCAACCTATGCAAAAAATGATAATTTATTCATATATAAAACGCAAAGTAAGGCTTCTGGAATTTTGTCATAACTCACGAAATGGTAGGAGTAAAAATAAGGGATACATTGCAAATGATAACTTGGGATGTCCTTAATTCAAATCTGCAAAGAACTTGGCTTTGCGACTTTTAGTTTTCGCACCACAGCTTTTCAACCTATGCAAAAAATGATAATTTATTCATATATAAAACGCAAAGTAAGGCTTCTGGAATTTTGTCATAACTCACGAAATGGTAGGAGTAAAAAATAAGGGATACATTGCAAATGATAACTTGGGATGTCCTTAATTCAAATCTGCAAAGAACTTGGCTTTGCGACTTTTAGTTTTCGCACCACAGCTTTTCAACCTATGCAAAAAATGATAATTTATTCATATATAAAACGCAAAGTAAGGCTTCTGGAATTTTGTCATAACTCACGAAATGGTAGGAGTAAAAATAAGGGATACATTGCAAATGATAACTTGGGATGTCCTTAATTCAAATCTGCAAAGGACTTGGCTGTGCGACTTTTAGTTTTCGCACCACAGCTTTTCAACCTATGCAAAAAATGATAATTTATTCATATATAAAACGCAAAGTAAGGCTTCTGGAATTTTGTCATAACTCACGAAATGGTAGGAGTAAAAATAAGGGATACATTGCAAATGATAACTTGGGATGTCCTTAATTCAAATCTGCAAAGAACTCGGCTGTGCGACTTTTAGTTTTCGCACCACAGCTTTTCAACCTATGCAAAAAATGATAATTTATTCATATATAAAACGCAAAGTAAGGCTTCTGGAATTTTGTCATAACTCACGAAATGGTAGGAGTAAAAATAAGGGATACATTGCAAATGATAACTTGGGATGTCCTTAATTCAAATCTGCAAAGAACTTGGCTTTGCGACTTTTAGTTTTCGCACCACAGCTTTTCAACCTATGCAAAAAATGATAATTTATTCATATATAAAACGCAAAGTAAGGCTTCTGGAATTTTGTCATAACTCACGAAATGGTAGGAGTAAAAATAAGGGATACATTGCAAATGATAACTTGGGATGTCCTTAATTCAAATCTGCAAAGAACTTGGCTTTGCGACTTTTAGTTTTCGCACCACAGCTTTTCAACCTATGCAAAAAATGATAATTTATTCATATATAAAACGCAAAGTAAGGCTTCTGGAATTTTGTCATAACTCACGAAATGGTAGGAGTAAAAATAAGGGATACATTGCAAATGATAACTTGGGATGTCCTTAATTCAAATCTGCAAAGAACTCGGCTGTGCGACTTTTAGTTTTCGCACCACAGCTTTTCAACCTATGCAAAAAATGATAATTTATTCATATATAAAACGCAAAGTAAGGCTTCTGGAATTTTGTCATAACTCACGAAATGGTAGGAGTAAAAATAAGGGATACATTGCAAATGATAACTTGGGATGTCCTTAATTCAAATCTGCAAAGAACTTGGCTTTGCGACTTTTAGTTTTCGCACCACAGCTTTTCAACCTATGCAAAAAATGATAATTTATTCATATATAAAACGCAAAGTAAGGCTTCTGGAATTTTGTCATAACTCACGAAATGGTAGGAGTAAAAATAAGGGATACATTGCAAATGATAACTTGGGATGTCCTTAATTCAAATCTGCAAAGGACTTGGCTGTGCGACTTTTAGTTTTCGCACCACAGCTTTTCAACCTATGCAAAAAATGATAATTTATTCATATATAAAACGCAAAGTAAGGCTTCTGGAATTTTGTCATAACTCACGAAATGGTAGGAGTAAAAATAAGGGATACATTGCAAATGATAACTTGGGATGTCCTTAATTCAAATCTGCAAAGGACTTGGCTGTGCGACTTTTAGTTTTCGCACCACAGCTTTTCAACCTATGCAAAAAATGATAATTTATTCATATATAAAACGCAAAGTAAGGCTTCTGGAATTTTGTCATAACTCACGAAATGGTAGGAGTAAAAATAAGGGATACATTGCAAATGATAACTTGGGATGTCCTTAATTCAAATCTGCAAAGAACTTGGCTTTGCGACTTTTAGTTTTCGCACCACAGCTTTTCAACCTATGCAAAAAATGATAATTTATTCATATATAAAACGCAAAGTAAGGCTTCTGGAATTTTGTCATAACTCACGAAATGGTAGGAGTAAAAATAAGGGATACATTGCAAATGATAACTTGGGATGTCCTTAATTCAAATCTGCAAAGGACTTGGCTGTGCGACTTTTAGTTTTCGCACCACAGCTTTTCAACCTATGCAAAAAATGATAATTTATTCATATATAAAACGCAAAGTAAGGCTTCTGGAATTTTGTCATAACTCACGAAATGGTAGGAGTAAAAATAAGGGATACATTGCAAATGATAACTTGGGATGTCCTTAATTCAAATCTGCAAAGAACTTGGCTGTGCGACTTTTAGTTTTCGCACCACAGCTTTTCAACCTATGCAAAAAATGATAATTTATTCATATATAAAACGCAAAGTAAGGCTTCTGGAATTTTGTCATAACTCACGAAATGGTAGGAGTAAAAATAAGGGATACATTGCAAATGATAACTTGGGATGTCCTTAATTCAAATCTGCAAAGAACTTGGCTTTGCGACTTTTAGTTTTCGCACCACAGCTTTTCAACCTATGCAAAAAATGATAATTTATTCATATATAAAAACGCAAAGTAAGGCTTCTGGAATTTTGTCATAACTCACGAAATGGTAGGAGTAAAAATAAGGGATACATTGCAAATGATAACTTGGGATGTCCTTAATTCAAATCTGCAAAGAACTTGGCTGTGCGACTTTTAGTTTTCGCACCACAGCTTTTCAACCTATGCAAAAAATGATAATTTATTCATATATAAAACGCAAAGTAAGGCTTCTGGAATTTTGTCATAACTCACGAAATGGTAGGAGTAAAAATAAGGGATACATTGCAAATGATAACTTGGGATGTCCTTAATTCAAATCTGCAAAGGACT
>CAKOBA010000096.1:0-23196 GCA_932526495.1 Bombylius major
TTTCGCACCACAGCTTTTCAACCTATGCAAAAAATGATAATTTATTCATATATAAAACGCAAAGTAAGGCTTCTGGAATTTTGTCATAACTCACGAAATGGTAGGAGTAAAAATAAGGGATACATTGCAAATGATAACTTGGGATGTCCTTAATTCAAATCTGCAAAGAACTTGGCTGTGCGACTTTTAGTTTTCGCACCACAGCTTTTCAACCTATGCAAAAAATGATAATTTATTCATATATAAAACGCAAAGTAAGGCTTCTGGAATTTTGTCATAACTCACGAAATGGTAGGAGTAAAAATAAGGGATACATTGCAAATGATAACTTGGGATGTCCTTAATTCAAATCTGCAAAGAACTTGGCTGTGCGACTTTTAGTTTTCGCACCACAGCTTTTCAACCTATGCAAAAAATGATAATTTATTCATATATAAAACGCAAAGTAAGGCTTTTGGAATTTTGTCATAACTCACGAAATGGTAGGAGTAAAAATAAGGGATACATTGCAAATGATAACTTGGGATGTCCTTAATTCAAATCTGCAAAGAACTTGGCTGTGCGACTTTTAGTTTTCGCACCACAGCTTTTCAACCTATGCAAAAAATGATAATTTATTCATATATAAAACGCAAAGTAAGGCTTCTGGAATTTTGTCATAACTCACGAAATGGTAGGAGTAAAAATAAGGGATACATTGCAAATGATAACTTGGGATGTCCTTAATTCAAATCTGCAAAGGACTTGGCTGTGCGACTTTTAGTTTTTGCACCACAGCTTTTCAACCTATGCAAAAAATGATAATTTATTCATATATAAAACGCAAAGTAAGGCTTCTGGAATTTTGTCATAACTCACGAAATGGTAGGAGTAAAAATAAGGGATACATTGCAAATGATAACTTGGGATGTCCTTAATTAAAATCTGCAAAGAACTTGGCTGTGCGACTTTTAGTTTTCGCACCACAGCTTTTCAACCTATGCAAAAAATGATAATTTATTCATATATAAAACGCAAAGTAAGGCTTCTGGAATTTTGTCATAACTCACGAAATGGTAGGAGTAAAAATAAGGGATACATTGCAAATGATAACTTGGGATGTCCTTAATTCAAATCTGCAAAGAACTTGGCTGTGCGACTTTTAGTTTTCGCACCACAGCTTTTCAACCTATGCAAAAAATGATAATTTATTCATATATAAAACGCAAAGTAAGGCTTCTGGAATTTTGTCGTAACTCACGAAATGGTAGGAGTAAAAAAAAAGGGAACATTGCAAATGATAACTTGGGATGTCCTTAATTCAAATCTGCAAAGAACTTGGCTGTGCGACTTTTAGTTTTCGCACCACAGCTTTTCAACCTATGCAAAAAATGATAATTTATTCATATATAAAACGCAAAGTAAGGCTTCTGGAATTTTGTCATAACTCACGAAATGGTAGGAGTAAAAATAAGGGATACATTGCAAATGATAACTTGGGATGTCCTTAATTCAAATCTGCAAAGAACTTGGCTTTGCGACTTTTAGTTTTCGCACCACAGCTTTTCAACCTATGCAAAAAATGATAATTTATTCATATATAAAACGCAAAGTAAGGCTTCTGGAATTTTGTCATAACTCACGAAATGGTAGGAGTAAAAATAAGGGATACATTGCAAATGATAACTTGGGATGTCCTTAATTCAAATCTGCAAAGGACTTGGCTGTGCGACTTTTAGTTTTCGCACCACAGCTTTTCAACCTATGCAAAAAATGATAATTTATTCATATATAAAACGCAAAGTAAGGCTTCTGGAATTTTGTCATAACTCACGAAATGGTAGGAGTAAAAATAAGGGATACATTGCAAATGATAACTTGGGATGTCCTTAATTCAAATCTGCAAAGAACTTGGCTGTGCGACTTTTAGTTTTCGCACCACAGCTTTTCAACCTATGCAAAAAATGATAATTTATTCATATATAAAACGCAAAGTAAGGCTTCTGGAATTTTGTCATAACTCACGAAATGGTAGGAGTAAAAATAAGGGATACATTGCAAATGATAACTTGGGATGTCCTTAATTCAAATCTGCAAAGAACTTGGCTGTGCGACTTTTAGTTTTCGCACCACAGCTTTTCAACCTATGCAAAAAATGATAATTTATTCATATATAAAACGCAAAGTAAGGCTTCTGGAATTTTGTCATAACTCACGAAATGGTAGGAGTAAAAATAAGGGATACATTGCAAATGATAACTTGGGATGTCCTTAATTCAAATCTGCAAAGAACTTGGCTGTGCGACTTTTAGTTTTCGCACCACAGCTTTTCAACCTATGCAAAAAATGATAATTTATTCATATATAAAACGCAAAGTAAGGCTTCTGGAATTTTGTCGTAACTCACGAAATGGTAGGAGTAAAAATAAGGGATACATTGCAAATGATAACTTGGGATGTCCTTAATTCAAATCTGCAAAGAACTTGGCTGTGCGACTTTTAGTTTTCGCACCACAGCTTTTCAACCTATGCAAAAAATGATAATTTATTCATATATAAAACGCAAAGTAAGGCTTCTGGAATTTTGTCATAACTCACGAAATGGTAGGAGTAAAAATAAGGGATACATTGCAAATGATAACTTGGGATGTCCTTAATTCAAATCTGCAAAGAACTTGGCTGTGCGACTTTTAGTTTTCGCACCACAGCTTTTCAACCTATGCAAAAAATGATAATTTATTCATATATAAAACGCAAAGTAAGGCTTCTGGAATTTTGTCATAACTCACGAAATGGTAGGAGTAAAAATAAGGGATACATTGCAAATGATAACTTGGGATGTCCTTAATTCAAATCTGCAAAGAACTTGGCTGTGCGACTTTTAGTTTTCGCACCACAGCTTTTCAACCTATGCAAAAAATGATAATTTATTCATATATAAAACGCAAAGTAAGGCTTCTGGAATTTTGTCATAACTCACGAAATGGTAGGAGTAAAAATAAGGGATACATTGCAAATGATAACTTGGGATGTCCTTAATTCAAATCTGCAAAGAACTTGGCTGTGCGACTTTTAGTTTTCGCACCACAGCTTTTCAACCTATGCAAAAAATGATAATTTATTCATATATAAAACGCAAAGTAAGGCTTCTGGAATTTTGTCATAACTCACGAAATGGTAGGAGTAAAAATAAGGGATACATTGCAAATGATAACTTGGGATGTCCTTAATTCAAATCTGCAAAGAACTTGGCTGTGCGACTTTTAGTTTTCGCACCACAGCTTTTCAACCTATGCAAAAAATGATAATTTATTCATATATAAAACGCAAAGTAAGGCTTCTGGAATTTTGTCATAACTCACGAAATGGTAGGAGTAAAAATAAGGGATACATTGCAAATGATAACTTGGGATGTCCTTAATTCAAATCTGCAAAGAACTTGGCTGTGCGACTTTTAGTTTTCGCACCACAGCTTTTCAACCTATGCAAAAAATGATAATTTATTCATATATAAAACGCAAAGTAAGGCTTCTGGAATTTTGTCATAACTCACGAAATGGTAGGAGTAAAAATAAGGGATACATTGCAAATGATAACTTGGGATGTCCTTAATTCAAATCTGCAAAGAACTTGGCTGTGCGACTTTTAGTTTTCGCACCACAGCTTTTCAACCTATGCAAAAAATGATAATTTATTCATATATAAAACGCAAAGTAAGGCTTCTGGAATTTTGTCATAACTCACGAAATGGTAGGAGTAAAAATAAGGGATACATTGCAAATGATAACTTGGGATGTCCTTAATTCAAATCTGCAAAGAACTTGGCTGTGCGACTTTTAGTTTTCGCACCACAGCTTTTCAACCTATGCAAAAAATGATAATTTATTCATATATAAAACGCAAAGTAAGGCTTCTGGAATTTTGTCATAACTCACGAAATGGTAGGAGTAAAAATAAGGGATACATTGCAAATGATAACTTGGGATGTCCTTAATTCAAATCTGCAAAGAACTTGGCTGTGCGACTTTTAGTTTTCGCACCACAGCTTTTCAACCTATGCAAAAAATGATAATTTATTCATATATAAAACGCAAAGTAAGGCTTCTGGAATTTTGTCATAACTCACGAAATGGTAGGAGTAAAAATAAGGGATACATTGCAAATGATAACTTGGGATGTCCTTAATTCAAATCTGCAAAGAACTTGGCTGTGCGACTTTTAGTTTTCGCACCACAGCTTTTCAACCTATGCAAAAAATGATAATTTATTCATATATAAAACGCAAAGTAAGGCTTCTGGAATTTTGTCATAACTCACGAAATGGTAGGAGTAAAAATAAGGGATACATTGCAAATGATAACTTGGGATGTCCTTAATTCAAATCTGCAAAGGACTTGGCTGTGCGACTTTTAGTTTTCGCACCACAGCTTTTCAACCTATGCAAAAAATGATAATTTATTCATATATAAAACGCAAAGTAAGGCTTCTGGAATTTTGTCATAACTCACGAAATGGTAGGAGTAAAAATAAGGGATACATTGCAAATGATAACTTGGGATGTCCTTAATTCAAATCTGCAAAGAACTTGGCTGTGCGACTTTTAGTTTTCGCACCACAGCTTTTCAACCTATGCAAAAAATGATAATTTATTCATATATAAAACGCAAAGTAAGGCTTCTGGAATTTTGTCATAACTCACGAAATGGTAGGAGTAAAAATAAGGGATACATTGCAAATGATAACTTGGGATGTCCTTAATTCAAATCTGCAAAGAACTTGGCTGTGCGACTTTTAGTTTTCGCACCACAGCTTTTCAACCTATGCAAAAAATGATAATTTATTCATATATAAAACGCAAAGTAAGGCTTCTGGAATTTTGTCATAACTCACGAAATGGTAGGAGTAAAAATAAGGGATACATTGCAAATGATAACTTGGGATGTCCTTAATTCAAATCTGCAAAGAACTTGGCTGTGCGACTTTTAGTTTTCGCACCACAGCTTTTCAACCTATGCAAAAAATGATAATTTATTCATATATAAAACGCAAAGTAAGGCTTCTGGAATTTTGTCGTAACTCACGAAATGGTAGGAGTAAAAATAAGGGATACATTGCAAATGATAACTTGGGATGTCCTTAATTCAAATCTGCAAAGAACTTGGCTGTGCGACTTTTAGTTTTCGCACCACAGCTTTTCAACCTATGCAAAAAATGATAATTTATTCATATATAAAACGCAAAGTAAGGCTTCTGGAATTTTGTCATAACTCACGAAATGGTAGGAGTAAAAATAAGGGATACATTGCAAATGATAACTTGGGATGTCCTTAATTCAAATCTGCAAAGAACTTGGCTGTGCGACTTTTAGTTTTCGCACCACAGCTTTTCAACCTATGCAAAAAATGATAATTTATTCATATATAAAACGCAAAGTAAGGCTTCTGGAATTTTGTCATAACTCACGAAATGGTAGGAGTAAAAATAAGGGATACATTGCAAATGATAACTTGGGATGTCCTTAATTCAAATCTGCAAAGAACTTGGCTGTGCGACTTTTAGTTTTCGCACCACAGCTTTTCAACCTATGCAAAAAATGATAATTTATTCATATATAAAACGCAAAGTAAGGCTTCTGGAATTTTGTCATAACTCACGAAATGGTAGGAGTAAAAATAAGGGATACATTGCAAATGATAACTTGGGATGTCCTTAATTCAAATCTGCAAAGAACTTGGCTGTGCGACTTTTAGTTTTCGCACCACAGCTTTTCAACCTATGCAAAAAATGATAATTTATTCATATATAAAACGCAAAGTAAGGCTTCTGGAATTTTGTCATAACTCACGAAATGGTAGGAGTAAAAATAAGGGATACATTGCAAATGATAACTTGGGATGTCCTTAATTCAAATCTGCAAAGAACTTGGCTGTGCGACTTTTAGTTTTCGCACCACAGCTTTTCAACCTATGCAAAAAATGATAATTTATTCATATATAAAACGCAAAGTAAGGCTTCTGGAATTTTGTCATAACTCACGAAATGGTAGGAGTAAAAATAAGGGATACATTGCAAATGATAACTTGGGATGTCCTTAATTCAAATCTGCAAAGAACTTGGCTGTGCGACTTTTAGTTTTCGCACCACAGCTTTTCAACCTATGCAAAAAATGATAATTTATTCATATATAAAACGCAAAGTAAGGCTTCTGGAATTTTGTCATAACTCACGAAATGGTAGGAGTAAAAATAAGGGATACATTGCAAATGATAACTTGGGATGTCCTTAATTCAAATCTGCAAAGAACTTGGCTGTGCGACTTTTAGTTTTCGCACCACAGCTTTTCAACCTATGCAAAAAATGATAATTTATTCATATATAAAACGCAAAGTAAGGCTTCTGGAATTTTGTCATAACTCACGAAATGGTAGGAGTAAAAATAAGGGATACATTGCAAATGATAACTTGGGATGTCCTTAATTCAAATCTGCAAAGAACTTGGCTGTGCGACTTTTAGTTTTCGCACCACAGCTTTTCAACCTATGCAAAAAATGATAATTTATTCATATATAAAACGCAAAGTAAGGCTTCTGGAATTTTGTCATAACTCACGAAATGGTAGGAGTAAAAATAAGGGATACATTGCAAATGATAACTTGGGATGTCCTTAATTCAAATCTGCAAAGAACTTGGCTGTGCGACTTTTAGTTTTCGCACCACAGCTTTTCAACCTATGCAAAAAATGATAATTTATTCATATATAAAACGCAAAGTAAGGCTTCTGGAATTTTGTCATAACTCACGAAATGGTAGGAGTAAAAATAAGGGATACATTGCAAATGATAACTTGGGATGTCCTTAATTCAAATCTGCAAAGAACTTGGCTGTGCGACTTTTAGTTTTCGCACCACAGCTTTTCAACCTATGCAAAAAATGATAATTTATTCATATATAAAACGCAAAGTAAGGCTTCTGGAATTTTGTCATAACTCACGAAATGGTAGGAGTAAAAATAAGGGATACATTGCAAATGATAACTTGGGATGTCCTTAATTCAAATCTGCAAAGAACTTGGCTGTGCGACTTTTAGTTTTCGCACCACAGCTTTTCAACCTATGCAAAAAATGATAATTTATTCATATATAAAACGCAAAGTAAGGCTTCTGGAATTTTGTCATAACTCACGAAATGGTAGGAGTAAAAATAAGGGATACATTGCAAATGATAACTTGGGATGTCCTTAATTCAAATCTGCAAAGAACTTGGCTGTGCGACTTTTAGTTTTCGCACCACAGCTTTTCAACCTATGCAAAAAATGATAATTTATTCATATATAAAACGCAAAGTAAGGCTTCTGGAATTTTGTCATAACTCACGAAATGGTAGGAGTAAAAATAAGGGATACATTGCAAATGATAACTTGGGATGTCCTTAATTCAAATCTGCAAAGAACTTGGCTGTGCGACTTTTAGTTTTCGCACCACAGCTTTTCAACCTATGCAAAAAATGATAATTTATTCATATATAAAACGCAAAGTAAGGCTTCTGGAATTTTGTCATAACTCACGAAATGGTAGGAGTAAAAATAAGGGATACATTGCAAATGATAACTTGGGATGTCCTTAATTCAAATCTGCAAAGAACTTGGCTGTGCGACTTTTAGTTTTCGCACCACAGCTTTTCAACCTATGCAAAAAATGATAATTTATTCATATATAAAACGCAAAGTAAGGCTTCTGGAATTTTGTCATAACTCACGAAATGGTAGGAGTAAAAATAAGGGATACATTGCAAATGATAACTTGGGATGTCCTTAATTCAAATCTGCAAAGAACTTGGCTGTGCGACTTTTAGTTTTCGCACCACAGCTTTTCAACCTATGCAAAAAATGATAATTTATTCATATATAAAACGCAAAGTAAGGCTTCTGGAATTTTGTCATAACTCACGAAATGGTAGGAGTAAAAATAAGGGATACATTGCAAATGATAACTTGGGATGTCCTTAATTCAAATCTGCAAAGAACTTGGCTGTGCGACTTTTAGTTTTCGCACCACAGCTTTTCAACCTATGCAAAAAATGATAATTTATTCATATATAAAACGCAAAGTAAGGCTTCTGGAATTTTGTCATAACTCACGAAATGGTAGGAGTAAAAATAAGGGATACATTGCAAATGATAACTTGGGATGTCCTTAATTCAAATCTGCAAAGAACTTGGCTGTGCGACTTTTAGTTTTCGCACCACAGCTTTTCAACCTATGCAAAAAATGATAATTTATTCATATATAAAACGCAAAGTAAGGCTTCTGGAATTTTGTCATAACTCACGAAATGGTAGGAGTAAAAATAAGGGATACATTGCAAATGATAACTTGGGATGTCCTTAATTCAAATCTGCAAAGAACTTGGCTGTGCGACTTTTAGTTTTCGCACCACAGCTTTTCAACCTATGCAAAAAATGATAATTTATTCATATATAAAACGCAAAGTAAGGCTTCTGGAATTTTGTCATAACTCACGAAATGGTAGGAGTAAAAATAAGGGATACATTGCAAATGATAACTTGGGATGTCCTTAATTCAAATCTGCAAAGAACTTGGCTGTGCGACTTTTAGTTTTCGCACCACAGCTTTTCAACCTATGCAAAAAATGATAATTTATTCATATATAAAACGCAAAGTAAGGCTTCTGGAATTTTGTCATAACTCACGAAATGGTAGGAGTAAAAATAAGGGATACATTGCAAATGATAACTTGGGATGTCCTTAATTCAAATCTGCAAAGAACTTGGCTGTGCGACTTTTAGTTTTCGCACCACAGCTTTTCAACCTATGCAAAAAATGATAATTTATTCATATATAAAACGCAAAGTAAGGCTTCTGGAATTTTGTCATAACTCACGAAATGGTAGGAGTAAAAATAAGGGATACATTGCAAATGATAACTTGGGATGTCCTTAATTCAAATCTGCAAAGAACTTGGCTGTGCGACTTTTAGTTTTCGCACCACAGCTTTTCAACCTATGCAAAAAATGATAATTTATTCATATATAAAACGCAAAGTAAGGCTTCTGGAATTTTGTCATAACTCACGAAATGGTAGGAGTAAAAATAAGGGATACATTGCAAATGATAACTTGGGATGTCCTTAATTCAAATCTGCAAAGGACTTGGCTGTGCGACTTTTAGTTTTCGCACCACAGCTTTTCAACCTATGCAAAAAATGATAATTTATTCATATATAAAACGCAAAGTAAGGCTTCTGGAATTTTGTCATAACTCACGAAATGGTAGGAGTAAAAATAAGGGATACATTGCAAATGATAACTTGGGATGTCCTTAATTCAAATCTGCAAAGGACTTGGCTGTGCGACTTTTAGTTTTCGCACCACAGCTTTTCAACCTATGCAAAAAATGATAATTTATTCATATATAAAACGCAAAGTAAGGCTTCTGGAATTTTGTCATAACTCACGAAATGGTAGGAGTAAAAATAAGGGATACATTGCAAATGATAACTTGGGATGTCCTTAATTCAAATCTGCAAAGAACTTGGCTGTGCGACTTTTAGTTTTCGCACCACAGCTTTTCAACCTATGCAAAAAATGATAATTTATTCATATATAAAACGCAAAGTAAGGCTTCTGGAATTTTGTCATAACTCACGAAATGGTAGGAGTAAAAATAAGGGATACATTGCAAATGATAACTTGGGATGTCCTTAATTCAAATCTGCAAAGAACTTGGCTGTGCGACTTTTAGTTTTCGCACCACAGCTTTTCAACCTATGCAAAAAATGATAATTTATTCATATATAAAACGCAAAGTAAGGCTTCTGGAATTTTGTCATAACTCACGAAATGGTAGGAGTAAAAATAAGGGATACATTGCAAATGATAACTTGGGATGTCCTTAATTCAAATCTGCAAAGAACTTGGCTGTGCGACTTTTAGTTTTCGCACCACAGCTTTTCAACCTATGCAAAAAATGATAATTTATTCATATATAAAACGCAAAGTAAGGCTTCTGGAATTTTGTCATAACTCACGAAATGGTAGGAGTAAAAATAAGGGATACATTGCAAATGATAACTTGGGATGTCCTTAATTCAAATCTGCAAAGGACTTGGCTGTGCGACTTTTAGTTTTCGCACCACAGCTTTTCAACCTATGCAAAAAATGATAATTTATTCATATATAAAACGCAAAGTAAGGCTTCTGGAATTTTGTCATAACTCACGAAATGGTAGGAGTAAAAATAAGGGATACATTGCAAATGATAACTTGGGATGTCCTTAATTCAAATCTGCAAAGGACTTGGCTGTGCGACTTTTAGTTTTCGCACCACAGCTTTTCAACCTATGCAAAAAATGATAATTTATTCATATATAAAACGCAAAGTAAGGCTTCTGGAATTTTGTCATAACTCACGAAATGGTAGGAGTAAAAATAAGGGATACATTGCAAATGATAACTTGGGATGTCCTTAATTCAAATCTGCAAAGAACTTGGCTGTGCGACTTTTAGTTTTCGCACCACAGCTTTTCAACCTATGCAAAAAATGATAATTTATTCATATATAAAACGCAAAGTAAGGCTTCTGGAATTTTGTCATAACTCACGAAATGGTAGGAGTAAAAATAAGGGATACATTGCAAATGATAACTTGGGATGTCCTTAATTCAAATCTGCAAAGAACTTGGCTGTGCGACTTTTAGTTTTCGCACCACAGCTTTTCAACCTATGCAAAAAATGATAATTTATTCATATATAAAACGCAAAGTAAGGCTTCTGGAATTTTGTCATAACTCACGAAATGGTAGGAGTAAAAATAAGGGATACATTGCAAATGATAACTTGGGATGTCCTTAATTCAAATCTGCAAAGAACTTGGCTGTGCGACTTTTAGTTTTCGCACCACAGCTTTTCAACCTATGCAAAAAATGATAATTTATTCATATATAAAACGCAAAGTAAGGCTTCTGGAATTTTGTCATAACTCACGAAATGGTAGGAGTAAAAATAAGGGATACATTGCAAATGATAACTTGGGATGTCCTTAATTCAAATCTGCAAAGAACTTGGCTGTGCGACTTTTAGTTTTCGCACCACAGCTTTTCAACCTATGCAAAAAATGATAATTTATTCATATATAAAACGCAAAGTAAGGCTTCTGGAATTTTGTCATAACTCACGAAATGGTAGGAGTAAAAATAAGGGATACATTGCAAATGATAACTTGGGATGTCCTTAATTCAAATCTGCAAAGAACTTGGCTGTGCGACTTTTAGTTTTCGCACCACAGCTTTTCAACCTATGCAAAAAATGATAATTTATTCATATATAAAACGCAAAGTAAGACTTCTGGAATTTTGTCATAACTCACGAAATGGTAGGAGTAAAAAAAAAGGGAACATTGAAAATGATAACTTGGGATGTCCTTAATTCAAATCTGCAAAGAACTTGGCTGTGCGACTTTTAGTTTTCGCACCACAGCTTTTCAACCTATGCAAAAAATGATAATTTATTCATATATAAAACGCAAAGTAAGGCTTCTGGAATTTTGTCATAACTCACGAAATGGTAGGAGTAAAAATAAGGGATACATTGCAAATGATAACTTGGGATGTCCTTAATTCAAATCTGCAAAGAACTTGGCTTTGCGACTTTTAGTTTTCGCACCACAGCTTTTCAACCTATGCAAAAAATGATAATTTATTCATATATAAAACGCAAAGTAAGGCTTCTGGAATTTTGTCATAACTCACGAAATGGTAGGAGTAAAAATAAGGGATACATTGCAAATGATAACTTGGGATGTCCTTAATTCAAATCTGCAAAGGACTTGGCTGTGCGACTTTTAGTTTTCGCACCACAGCTTTTCAACCTATGCAAAAAATGATAATTTATTCATATATAAAACGCAAAGTAAGGCTTCTGGAATTTTGTCATAACTCACGAAATGGTAGGAGTAAAAATAAGGGATACATTGCAAATGATAACTTGGGATGTCCTTAATTCAAATCTGCAAAGGACTTGGCTGTGCGACTTTTAGTTTTCGCACCACAGCTTTTCAACCTATGCAAAAAATGATAATTTATTCATATATAAAACGCAAAGTAAGGCTTCTGGAATTTTGTCATAACTCACGAAATGGTAGGAGTAAAAATAAGGGATACATTGCAAATGATAACTTGGGATGTCCTTAATTCAAATCTGCAAAGAACTTGGCTGTGCGACTTTTAGTTTTCGCACCACAGCTTTTCAACCTATGCAAAAAATGATAATTTATTCATATATAAAACGCAAAGTAAGGCTTCTGGAATTTTGTCATAACTCACGAAATGGTAGGAGTAAAAAAAAAGGGAACATTGAAAATGATAACTTGGGATGTCCTTAATTCAAATCTGCAAAGAACTTGGCTGTGCGACTTTTAGTTTTCGCACCACAGCTTTTCAACCTATGCAAAAAATGATAATTTATTCATATATAAAACGCAAAGTAAGGCTTCTGGAATTTTGTCATAACTCACGAAATGGTAGGAGTAAAAATAAGGGATACATTGCAAATGATAACTTGGGATGTCCTTAATTCAAATCTGCAAAGAACTCGGCTGTGCGACTTTTAGTTTTTGCACCACAGCTTTTCAACCTATGCAAAAAATGATAATTTATTCATATATAAAACGCAAAGTAAGGCTTCTGGAATTTTGTCATAACTCACGAAATGGTAGGAGTAAAAATAAGGGTTACATTGCAAATGATAACTTGGGATGTCCTTAATTCAAATCTGCAAAGAACTCGGCTGTGCGACTTTTAGTTTTCGCACCACAGCTTTTCAACCTATGCAAAAAATGATAATTTATTCATATATAAAACGCAAAGTAAGGCTTCTGGAATTTTGTCATAACTCACGAAATGGTAGGAGTAAAAATAAGGGATACATTGCAAATGATAACTTGGGATGTCCTTAATTCAAATCTGCAAAGGACTTGGCTGTGCGACTTTTAGTTTTCGCACCACAGCTTTTCAACCTATGCAAAAAATGATAATTTATTCATATATAAAACGCAAAGTAAGGCTTCTGGAATTTTGTCATAACTCACGAAATGGTAGGAGTAAAAATAAGGGATACATTGCAAATGATAACTTGGGATGTCCTTAATTCAAATCTGCAAAGGACTTGGCTGTGCGACTTTTAGTTTTCGCACCACAGCTTTTCAACCTATGCAAAAAATGATAATTTATTCATATATAAAACGCAAAGTAAGGCTTCTGGAATTTTGTCATAACTCACGAAATGGTAGGAGTAAAAATAAGGGATACATTGCAAATGATAACTTGGGATGTCCTTAATTCAAATCTGCAAAGAACTTGGCTGTGCGACTTTTAGTTTTCGCACCACAGCTTTTCAACCTATGCAAAAAATGATAATTTATTCATATATAAAACGCAAAGTAAGGCTTCTGGAATTTTGTCATAACTCACGAAATGGTAGGAGTAAAAATAAGGGATACATTGCAAATGATAACTTGGGATGTCCTTAATTCAAATCTGCAAAGAACTTGGCTGTGCGACTTTTAGTTTTCGCACCACAGCTTTTCAACCTATGCAAAAAATGATAATTTATTCATATATAAAACGCAAAGTAAGGCTTCTGGAATTTTGTCATAACTCACGAAATGGTAGGAGTAAAAATAAGGGATACATTGCAAATGATAACTTGGGATGTCCTTAATTCAAATCTGCAAAGAACTTGGCTGTGCGACTTTTAGTTTTCGCACCACAGCTTTTCAACCTATGCAAAAAATGATAATTTATTCATATATAAAACGCAAAGTAAGGCTTCTGGAATTTTGTCATAACTCACGAAATGGTAGGAGTAAAAATAAGGGATACATTGCAAATGATAACTTGGGATGTCCTTAATTCAAATCTGCAAAGAACTTGGCTGTGCGACTTTTAGTTTTCGCACCACAGCTTTTCAACCTATGCAAAAAATGATAATTTATTCATATATAAAACGCAAAGTAAGGCTTCTGGAATTTTGTCATAACTCACGAAATGGTAGGAGTAAAAATAAGGGATACATTGCAAATGATAACTTGGGATGTCCTTAATTCAAATCTGCAAAGGACTTGGCTGTGCGACTTTTAGTTTTTGCACCACAGCTTTTCAACCTATGCAAAAAATGATAATTTATTCATATATAAAACGCAAAGTAAGGCTTCTGGAATTTTGTCATAACTCACGAAATGGTAGGAGTAAAAATAAGGGATACATTGCAAATGATAACTTGGGATGTCCTTAATTCAAATCTGCAAAGAACTTGGCTGTGCGACTTTTAGTTTTCGCACCACAGCTTTTCAACCTATGCAAAAAATGATAATTTATTCATATATAAAACGCAAAGTAAGGCTTCTGGAATTTTGTCATAACTCACGAAATGGTAGGAGTAAAAATAAGGGATACATTGCAAATGATAACTTGGGATGTCCTTAATTCAAATCTGCAAAGAACTTGGCTGTGCGACTTTTAGTTTTCGCACCACAGCTTTTCAACCTATGCAAAAAATGATAATTTATTCATATATAAAACGCAAAGTAAGGCTTCTGGAATTTTGTCATAACTCACGAAATGGTAGGAGTAAAAATAAGGGATACATTGCAAATGATAACTTGGGATGTCCTTAATTCAAATCTGCAAAGAACTTGGCTGTGCGACTTTTAGTTTTCGCACCACAGCTTTTCAACCTATGCAAAAAATGATAATTTATTCATATATAAAACGCAAAGTAAGGCTTCTGGAATTTTGTCATAACTCACGAAATGGTAGGAGTAAAAATAAGGGATACATTGCAAATGATAACTTGGGATGTCCTTAATTCAAATCTGCAAAGAACTTGGCTGTGCGACTTTTAGTTTTCGCACCACAGCTTTTCAACCTATGCAAAAAATGATAATTTATTCATATATAAAACGCAAAGTAAGGCTTCTGGAATTTTGTCATAACTCACGAAATGGTAGGAGTAAAAATAAGGGATACATTGCAAATGATAACTTGGGATGTCCTTAATTCAAATCTGCAAAGAACTTGGCTGTGCGACTTTTAGTTTTCGCACCACAGCTTTTCAACCTATGCAAAAAATGATAATTTATTCATATATAAAACGCAAAGTAAGGCTTCTGGAATTTTGTCATAACTCACGAAATGGTAGGAGTAAAAATAAGGGATACATTGCAAATGATAACTTGGGATGTCCTTAATTCAAATCTGCAAAGAACTTGGCTGTGCGACTTTTAGTTTTCGCACCACAGCTTTTCAACCTATGCAAAAAATGATAATTTATTCATATATAAAACGCAAAGTAAGGCTTCTGGAATTTTGTCATAACTCACGAAATGGTAGGAGTAAAAATAAGGGATACATTGCAAATGATAACTTGGGTTGTCCTTAATTCAAATCTGTAAAGAACTTGGCTGTGCGACTTTTAGTTTTCGCACCACAGCTTTTCAACCTATGCAAAAAATGATAATTTATTCATATATAAAACGCAAAGTAAGGCTTCTGGAATTTTGTCATAACTCACGAAATGGTAGGAGTAAAAATAAGGGATACATTGCAAATGATAACTTGGGATGTCCTTAATTCAAATCTGCAAAGAACTTGGCTGTGCGACTTTTAGTTTTCGCACCACAGCTTTTCAACCTATGCAAAAAATGATAATTTATTCCTATATAAAACGCAAAGTAAGGCTTCTGGAATTTTGTCATAACTCACGAAATGGTAGGAGTAAAAATAAGGGATACATTGCAAATGATAACTTGGGATGTCCTTAATTCAAATCTGCAAAGAACTTGGCTGTGCGACTTTTAGTTTTCGCACCACAGCTTTTCAACCTATGCAAAAAATGATAATTTATTCATATATAAACGCAAAGTAAGGCTTCTGGAATTTTGTCATAACTCACGAAATGGTAGGAGTAAAAATAAGGGATACATTGCAAATGATAACTTGGGATGTCCTTAATTCAAATCTGCAAAGAACTTGGCTGTGCGACTTTTAGTTTTCGCACCACAGCTTTTCAACCTATGCAAAAAATGATAATTTATTCATATATAAAACGCAAAGTAAGGCTTCTGGAATTTTGTCATAACTCACGAAATGGTAGGAGTAAAAATAAGGGATACATTGCAAATGATAACTTGGGATGTCCTTAATTCAAATCTGCAAAGAACTTGGCTGTGCGACTTTTAGTTTTCGCACCACAGCTTTTCAACCTATGCAAAAAATGATAATTTATTCATATATAAAACGCAAAGTAAGGCTTCTGGAATTTTGTCATAACTCACGAAATGGTAGGAGTAAAAATAAGGGATACATTGCAAATGATAACTTGGGATGTCCTTAATTCAATCTGCAAAGAACTTGGCTGTGCGACTTTTAGTTTTCGCACCACAGCTTTTCAACCTATGCAAAAAATGATAATTTATTCATATATAAAACGCAAAGTAAGGCTTCTGGAATTTTGTCATAACTCACGAAATGGTAGGAGTAAAAATAAGGGATACATTGCAAATGATAACTTGGGATGTCCTTAATTCAAATCTGCAAAGAACTTGGCTGTGCGACTTTTAGTTTTCGCACCACAGCTTTTCAACCTATGCAAAAAATGATAATTTATTCATATATAAAACGCAAAGTAAGGCTTCTGGAATTTTGTCATAACTCACGAAATGGTAGGAGTAAAAATAAGGGATACATTGCAAATGATAACTTGGGATGTCCTTAATTCAAATCTGCAAAGAACTTGGCTGTGCGACTTTTAGTTTTCGCACCACAGCTTTTTCAACCTATGCAAAAAATGATAATTTATTCATATATAAAACGCAAAGTAAGGCTTCTGGAATTTTGTCATAACTCACGAAATGGTAGGAGTAAAAATAAGGGATACATTGCAAATGATAACTTGGGATGTCCTTAATTCAAATCTGCAAAGAACTTGGCTGTGCGACTTTTAGTTTTCGCACCACAGCTTTTCAACCTATGCAAAAAATGATAATTTATTCATATATAAAACGCAAAGTAAGGCTTCTGGAATTTTGTCATAACTCACGAAATGGTAGGAGTAAAAATAAGGGATACATTGCAAATGATAACTTGGGATGTCCTTAATTCAAATCTGCAAAGGACTTGGCTGTGCGACTTTTAGTTTTCGCACCACAGCTTTTCAACCTATGCAAAAAATGATAATTTATTCATATATAAAACGCAAAGTAAGGCTTCTGGAATTTTGTCATAACTCACGAAATGGTAGGAGTAAAAATAAGGGATACATTGCAAATGATAACTTGGGATGTCCTTAATTCAAATCTGCAAAGGACTTGGCTGTGCGACTTTTAGTTTTCGCACCACAGCTTTTCAACCTATGCAAAAAATGATAATTTATTCATATATAAAACGCAAAGTAAGGCTTCTGGAATTTTGTCATAACTCACGAAATGGTAGGAGTAAAAATAAGGGATACATTGCAAATGATAACTTGGGATGTCCTTAATTCAAATCTGCAAAGAACTTGGCTGTGCGACTTTTAGTTTTCGCACCACAGCTTTTCAACCTATGCAAAAAATGATAATTTATTCATATATAAAACGCAAAGTAAGGCTTCTGGAATTTTGTCATAACTCACGAAATGGTAGGAGTAAAAATAAGGGATACATTGCAAATGATAACTTGGGATGTCCTTAATTCAAATCTGCAAAGAACTTGGCTGTGCGACTTTTAGTTTTCGCACCACAGCTTTTCAACCTATGCAAAAAATGATAATTTATTCATATATAAAACGCAAAGTAAGGCTTCTGGAATTTTGTCATAACTCACGAAATGGTAGGAGTAAAAATAAGGGATACATTGCAAATGATAACTTGGGATGTCCTTAATTCAAATCTGCAAAGAACTTGGCTGTGCGACTTTTAGTTTTCGCACCACAGCTTTTCAACCTATGCAAAAAATGATAATTTATTCATATATAAAACGCAAAGTAAGGCTTCTGGAATTTTGTCATAACTCACGAAATGGTAGGAGTAAAAATAAGGGATACATTGCAAATGATAACTTGGGATGTCCTTAATTCAAATCTGCAAAGAACTTGGCTGTGCGACTTTTAGTTTTCGCACCACAGCTTTTCAACCTATGCAAAAATGATAATTTATTCATATATAAAACGCAAAGTAAGGCTTCTGGAATTTTGTCATAACTCACGAAATGGTAGGAGTAAAAATAAGGGATACATTGCAAATGATAACTTGGGATGTCCTTAATTCAAATCTGCAAAGAACTTGGCTTTGCGACTTTTAGTTTTCGCACCACAGCTTTTCAACCTATGCAAAAAATGATAATTTATTCATATATAAAACGCAAAGTAAGGCTTCTGGAATTTTGTCATAACTCACGAAATGGTAGGAGTAAAAATAAGGGATACATTGCAAATGATAACTTGGGATGTCCCTTAATTCAAATCTGCAAAGGACTTGGCTGTGCGACTTTTAGTTTTTCGCACCACAGCTTTTCAACCTATGCAAAAAATGATAATTTATTCATATATAAAACGCAAAGTAAGGCTTCTGGAATTTTGTCATAACTCACGAAATGGTAGGAGTAAAAATAAGGGATACATTGCAAATGATAACTTGGGATGTCCTTAATTCAAATCTGCAAAGAACTTGGCTGTGCGACTTTTAGTTTTCGCACCACAGCTTTTCAACCTATGCAAAAAATGATAATTTATTCATATATAAAACGCAAAGTAAGGCTTCTGGAATTTTGTCATAACTCACGAAATGGTAGGAGTAAAAATAAGGGATACATTGCAAATGATAACTTGGGATGTCCTTAATTCAAATCTGCAAAGAACTTGGCTGTGCGACTTTTAGTTTTCGCACCACAGCTTTTCAACCTATGCAAAAAATGATAATTTATTCATATATAAAACGCAAAGTAAGGCTTCTGGAATTTTGTCATAACTCACGAAATGGTAGGAGTAAAAATAAGGGATACATTGCAAATGATAACTTGGGATGTCCTTAATTCAAATCTGCAAGGACTTGGCTGTGCGACTTTTAGTTTTCGCACCACAGCTTTTCAACCTATGCAAAAAATGATAATTTATTCATATATAAAACGCAAAGTAAGGCTTCTGGAATTTTGTCATAACTCACGAAATGGTAGGAGTAAAAATAAGGGATACATTGCAAATGATAACTTGGGATGTCCTTAATTCAAATCTGCAAAGGACTTGGCTGTGCGACTTTTAGTTTTCGCACCACAGCTTTTCAACCTATGCAAAAAATGATAATTTATTCATATATAAAACGCAAAGTAAGGCTTCTGGAATTTTGTCATAACTCACGAAATGGTAGGAGTAAAAATAAGGGATACATTGCAAATGATAACTTGGGATGTCCTTAATTCAAATCTGCAAAGAACTTGGCTGTGCGACTTTTAGTTTTCGCACCACAGCTTTTCAACCTATGCAAAAAATGATAATTTATTCATATATAAAACGCAAAGTAAGGCTTCTGGAATTTTGTCATAACTCACGAAATGGTAGGAGTAAAAATAAGGGATACATTGCAAATGATAACTTGGGATGTCCTTAATTCAAATCTGCAAAGAACTTGGCTGTGCGACTTTTAGTTTTCGCACCACAGCTTTTCAACCTATGCAAAAAATGATAATTTATTCATATATAAAACGCAAAGTAAGGCTTCTGGAATTTTGTCATAACTCACGAAATGGTAGGGAGTAAAAATAAGGGATACATTGCAAATGATAACTTGGGATGTCCTTAATTCAAATCTGCAAAGAACTTGGCTGTGCGACTTTTAGTTTTCGCACCACAGCTTTTCAACCTATGCAAAAAATGATAATTTATTCATATATAAAACGCAAAGTAAGGCTTCTGGAATTTTGTCATAACTCACGAAATGGTAGGAGTAAAAATAAGGGATACATTGCAAATGATAACTTGGGATGTCCTTAATTCAAATCTGCAAAGAACTTGGCTGTGCGACTTTTAGTTTTCGCACCACAGCTTTTCAACCTATGCAAAAAATGATAATTTATTCATATATAAAACGCAAAGTAAGGCTTCTGGAATTTTGTCATAACTCACGAAATGGTAGGAGTAAAAATAAGGGATACATTGCAAATGATAACTTGGGATGTCCTTAATTCAAATCTGCAAAGGACTTGGCTGTGCGACTTTTAGTTTTTGCACCACAGCTTTTCAACCTATGCAAAAAATGATAATTTATTCATATATAAAACGCAAAGTAAGGCTTCTGGAATTTTGTCATAACTCACGAAATGGTAGGAGTAAAAATAAGGGATACATTGCAAATGATAACTTGGGATGTCCTTAATTCAAATCTGCAAAGAACTTGGCTGTGCGACTTTTAGTTTTCGCACAACAGCTTTTCAACCTATGCAAAAAATGATAATTTATTCATATATAAAACGCAAAGTAAGGCTTCTGGAATTTTGTCATAACTCACGAAATGGTAGGAGTAAAAATAAGGGATACATTGCAAATGATAACTTGGGATGTCCTTAATTCAAATCTGCAAAGAACTTGGCTGTGCGACTTTTAGTTTTCGCACCACAGCTTTTCAACCTATGCAAAAAAATGATAATTTATTCATATATAAAACGCAAAGTAAGGCTTCTGGAATTTTGTCATAACTCACGAAATGGTAGGAGTAAAAATAAGGGATACATTGCAAATGATAACTTGGGATGTCCTTAATTCAAATCTGCAAAGAACTTGGCTGTGCGACTTTTAGTTTTCGCACCACAGCTTTTCAACCTATGCAAAAAATGATAATTTATTCATATATAAGACGCAAAGTAAGGCTTCTGGAATTTTGTCATAACTCACGAAATGGTAGGAGTAAAAATAAGGGATACATTGCAAATGATAACTTGGGATGTCCTTAATTCAAATCTGCAAAGAACTTGGCTGTGCGACTTTTAGTTTTCGCACCACAGCTTTTTCAACCTATGCAAAAAATGATAATTTATTCATATATAAACGCAAAGTAAGGCTTCTGGAATTTTGTCGTAACTCACGAAATGGTAGGAGTAAAAATAAGGGATACATTGCAAATGATAACTTGGGATGTCCTTAATTCAAATCTGCAAAGAACTTGGCTGTGCGACTTTTAGTTTTCGCACCACAGCTTTTCAACCTATGCAAAAAATGATAATTTATTCATATATAAAACGCAAAGTAAGGCTTCTGGAATTTTGTCATAACTCACGAAATGGTAGGAGTAAAAATAAGGGATACATTGCAAATGATAACTTGGGATGTCCTTAATTCAAATCTGCAAAGAACTTGGCTGTGCGACTTTTAGTTTTCGCACCACAGCTTTTTCAACCTATGCAAAAAATGATAATTTATTCATATATAAAACGCAAAGTAAGGCTTCTGGAATTTTGTCATAACTCACGAAATGGTAGGAGTAAAAATAAGGGATACATTGCAAATGATAACTTGGGATGTCCTTAATTCAAATCTGCAAAGAACTTGGCTGTGCGACTTTTAGTTTTCGCACCACAGCTTTTCAACCTATGCAAAAAATGATAATTTATTCATATATAAAACGCAAAGTAAGGCTTCTGGAATTTTGTCATAACTCACGAAATGGTAGGAGTAAAAATAAGGGATACATTGCAAATGATTAACTTGGGATGTCCTTAATTCAAATCTGCAAAGAACTTGGCTGTGCGACTTTTAGTTTCGCACCACAGCTTTTCAACCTATGCAAAAAATGATAATTTATTCATATATAAAACGCAAAGTAAGGCTTCTGGAATTTTGTCATAACTCACGAAATGGTAGGAGTAAAAATAAGGGATACATTGCAAATGATAACTTGGGATGTCCTTAATTCAAATCTGCAAAGAACTTGGCTGTGCGACTTTTAGTTTTCGCACCACAGCTTTTCAACCTATGCAAAAAATGATAATTTATTCATATATAAAACGCAAAGTAAGGCTTCTGGAATTTTGTCATAACTCACGAAATGGTGGGAGTAAAAATAAGGGATACATTGCAAATGATAACTTGGGATGTCCTTAATTCAAATCTGCAAAGAACTTGGCTGTGCGACTTTTAGTTTTCGCACCACAGCTTTTCAACCTATGCAAAAAATGATAATTTATTCATATATAAAACGCAAAGTAAGGCTTTTGGAATTTTGTCATAACTCACGAAATGGTAGGAGTAAAAATAAGGGATACATTGCAAATGATAACTTGGGATGTCCTTAATTCAAATCTGCAAAGAACTTGGCTGTGCGACTTTTAGTTTTCGCACCACAGCTTTTCAACCTATGCAAAAAATGATAATTTATTCATATATAAAACGCAAAGTAAGGCTTCTGCAATTTTGTCATAACTCACGAAATGGTAGGAGTAAAAATAAGGGATACATTGCAAATGATAACTTGGGATGTCCTTAATTCAAATCTGCAAAGAACTTGGCTGTGCGACTTTTAGTTTTCGCACCACAGCTTTTCAACCTATGCGAAAAATGATAATTTATTCATATATAAAACGCAAAGTAAGGCTTCTGGAATTTTGTCATAACTCACGAAATGGTAGGAGTAAAAATAAGGGATACATTGCAAATGATAACTTGGGATGTCCTTAATTCAAATCTGCAAAGGACTTGGCTGTGCGACTTTTAGTTTTCGCACCACAGCTTTTCAACCTATGCAAAAAATGATAATTTATTCATATATAAAACGCAAAGTAAGGCTTCTGGAATTTTGTCATAACTCACGAAATGGTAGGAGTAAAAATAAGGGATACATTGCAAATGATAACTTGGGATGTCCTTAATTCAAATCTGCAAAGAACTTGGCTGTGCGACTTTTAGTTTTCGCACCACAGCTTTCAACCTATGCAAAAAATGATAATTTATTCATATATAAAACGCAAAGTAAGGCTTCTGGAATTTTGTCATAACTCACGAAATGGTAGGAGTAAAAATAAGGGATACATTGCAAATGATAACTTGGGATGTCCTTAATTCAAATCTGCAAAGAACTTGGCTGTGCGACTTTTAGTTTTCGCACCACAGCTTTTCAACCTATGCAAAAAATGATAACTTATTCATATATAAAACGCAAAGTAAGGCTTCTGGAATTTTGT
>CAKOBA010000097.1:0-22674 GCA_932526495.1 Bombylius major
GGGATGTCCTTAATTCAAATCTGCAAAGAACTTGGCTGTGCGACTTTTAGTTTTCGCACCACAGCTTTTCAACCTATGCAAAAAATGATAACTTATTCATATATAAAACGCAAAGTAAGGCTTCTGGAATTTTGTCATAACTCACGAAATGGTAGGAGTAAAAATAAGGGATACATTGCAAATGATAACTTGGGAATGTCCTTAATTCAAATCTGCAAAGAACTTGGCTGTGCGACTTTTAGTTTTCGCACCACAGCTTTTCAACCTATGCAAAAAATGATAATTTATTCATATATAAAACGCAAAGTAAGGCTTCTGGAATTTTGTCATAACTCACGAAATGGTAGGAGTAAAAATAAGGGATACATTGCAAATGATAACTTGGATGTCCTTAATTCAAATCTGCAAAGAACTTGGCTGTGCGACTTTTAGTTTTCGCACCACAGCTTTTCAACCTATGCAAAAAATGATAATTTATTCATATATAAAACGCAAAGTAAGGCTTCTGGAATTTTGTCATAACTCACGAAATGGTAGGAGTAAAAATAAGGGATACATTGCAAATGATAACTTGGGATGTCCTTAATTCAAATCTGCAAAGAACTTGGCTGTGCGACTTTTAGTTTTCGCACCACAGCTTTTCAACCTATGCAAAAAATGATAATTTATTCATATATAAAACGCAAAGTAAGGCTTCTGGAATTTTGTCATAACTCACGAAATGGTAGGAGTAAAAATAAGGGATACATTGCAAATGATAACTTGGGATGTCCTTAATTCAAATCTGCAAAGAACTTGGCTGTGCGACTTTTAGTTTTCGCACCACAGCTTTTCAACCTATGCAAAAAATGATAATTTATTCATATATAAAACGCAAAGTAAGGCTTCTGGAATTTTGTCATAACTCACGAAATGGTAGGAGTAAAAATAAGGGATACATTGCAAATGATAACTTGGGATGTCCTTAATTCAAATCTGCAAAGAACTTGGCTGTGCGACTTTTAGTTTTCGCACCACAGCTTTTCAACCTATGCAAAAAATGATAATTTATTCATATATAAAACGCAAAGTAAGGCTTCTGGAATTTTGTCATAACTCACGAAATGGTAGGAGTAAAAATAAGGGATACATTGCAAATGATAACTTGGGATGTCCTTAATTCAAATCTGCAAAGAACTTGGCTGTGCGACTTTTAGTTTTCGCACCACAGCTTTTCAACCTATGCAAAAAATGATAATTTATTCATATATAAAACGCAAAGTAAGGCTTCTGGAATTTTGTCATAACTCACGAAATGGTAGGAGTAAAAATAAGGGATACATTGCAAATGATAACTTGGGATGTCCTTAATTCAAATCTGCAAAGAACTTGGCTGTGCGACTTTTAGTTTTCGCACCACAGCTTTTCAACCTATGCAAAAAATGATAATTTATTCATATATAAAACGCAAAGTAAGGCTTCTGGAATTTTGTCATAACTCACGAAATGGTAGGAGTAAAAATAAGGGATACATTGCAAATGATAACTTGGGATGTCCTTAATTCAAATCTGCAAAGAACTTGGCTGTGCGACTTTTAGTTTTCGCACCACAGCTTTTCAACCTATGCAAAAAATGATAATTTATTCATATATAAAACGCAAAGTAAGGCTTCTGGAATTTTGTCATAACTCACGAAATGGTAGGAGTAAAAAAAAAGGGAACATTGAAAATGATAACTTGGGATGTCCTTAATTCAAATCTGCAAAGAACTTGGCTGTGCGACTTTTAGTTTTCGCACCACAGCTTTTCAACCTATGCAAAAAATGATAATTTATTCATATATAAAACGCAAAGTAAGGCTTCTGGAATTTTGTCATAACTCACGAAATGGTAGGAGTAAAAAAAAAGGGAACATTGAAAATGATAACTTGGGATGTCCTTAATTCAAATCTGCAAAGAACTTGGCTGTGCGACTTTTAGTGTGTGCACCACAGCTTTTCAACCTATGCAAAAAATGATAATTTATTCATATATAAAACGCAAAGTAAGGCTTCTGGAATTTTGTCATAACTCACGAAATGGTAGGAGTAAAAATAAGGGATACATTGCAAATGATAACTTGGGATGTCCTTAATTCAAATCTGCAAAGAACTTGGCTTTGCGACTTTTAGTTTTCGCACCACAGCTTTTCAACCTATGCAAAAAATGATAATTTATTCATATATAAAACGCAAAGTAAGGCTTCTGGAATTTTGTCATAACTCACGAAATGGTAGGAGTAAAAATAAGGGATACATTGCAAATGATAACTTGGGATGTCCTTAATTCAAATCTGCAAAGGACTTGGCTGTGCGACTTTTAGTTTTCGCACCACAGCTTTTCAACCTATGCAAAAAATGATAATTTATTCATATATAAAACGCAAAGTAAGGCTTCTGGAATTTTGTCGTAACTCACGAAATGGTAGGAGTAAAAATAAGGGATACATTGCAAATGATAACTTGGGATGTCCTTAATTCAAATCTGCAAAGAACTTGGCTGTGCGACTTTTAGTTTTCGCACCACAGCTTTTCAACCTATGCAAAAAATGATAATTTATTCATATATAAAACGCAAAGTAAGGCTTCTGGAATTTTGTCATAACTCACGAAATGGTAGGAGTAAAAATAAGGGATACATTGCAAATGATAACTTGGGATGTCCTTAATTCAAATCTGCAAAGAACTTGGCTGTGCGACTTTTAGTTTTCGCACCACAGCTTTTCAACCTATGCAAAAAATGATAATTTATTCATATATAAAACGCAAAGTAAGGCTTCTGGAATTTTGTCATAACTCACGAAATGGTAGGAGTAAAAATAAGGGATACATTGCAAATGATAACTTGGGATGTCCTTAATTCAAATCTGCAAAGAACTTGGCTGTGCGACTTTTAGTTTTCGCACCACAGCTTTTCAACCTATGCAAAAAATGATAATTTATTCATATATAAAACGCAAAGTAAGGCTTCTGGAATTTTGTCATAACTCACGAAATGGTAGGAGTAAAAATAAGGGATACATTGCAAATGATAACTTGGGATGTCCTTAATTCAAATCTGCAAAGGACTTGGCTGTGCGACTTTTAGTTTTCGCACCACAGCTTTTCAACCTATGCAAAAAATGATAATTTATTCATATATAAAACGCAAAGTAAGGCTTCTGGAATTTTGTCATAACTCACGAAATGGTAGGAGTAAAAATAAGGGATACATTGCAAATGATAACTTGGGATGTCCTTAATTCAAATCTGCAAAGGACTTGGCTGTGCGACTTTTAGTTTTTGCACCACAGCTTTTCAACCTATGCAAAAAATGATAATTTATTCATATATAAAACGCAAAGTAAGGCTTCTGGAATTTTGTCATAACTCACGAAATGGTAGGAGTAAAAATAAGGGATACATTGCAAATGATAACTTGGGATGTCCTTAATTCAAATCTGCAAAGAACTCGGCTGTGCGACTTTTAGTTTTCGCACCACAGCTTTTCAACCTATGCAAAAAATGATAATTTATTCATATATAAAACGCAAAGTAAGGCTTCTGGAATTTTGTCATAACTCACGAAATGGTAGGAGTAAAAATAAGGGATACATTGCAAATGATAACTTGGGATGTCCTTAATTCAAATCTGCAAAGAACTTGGCTGTGCGACTTTTAGTTTTCGCACCACAGCTTTTCAACCTATGCAAAAAATGATAATTTATTCATATATAAAACGCAAAGTAAGGCTTCTGGAATTTTGTCATAACTCACGAAATGGTAGGAGTAAAAATAAGGGATACATTGCAAATGATAACTTGGGATGTCCTTAATTCAAATCTGCAAAGAACTCGGCTGTGCGACTTTTAGTTTTCGCACCACAGCTTTTCAACCTATGCAAAAAATGATAATTTATTCATATATAAAACGCAAAGTAAGGCTTCTGGAATTTTGTCATAACTCACGAAATGGTAGGAGTAAAAAAAAAGGGAACATTGAAAATGATAACTTGGGATGTCCTTAATTCAAATCTGCAAAGAACTTGGCTGTGCGACTTTTAGTTTTCGCACCACAGCTTTTCAACCTATGCAAAAAATGATAATTTATTCATATATAAAACGCAAAGTAAGGCTTCTGGAATTTTGTCATAACTCACGAAATGGTAGGAGTAAAAATAAGGGATACATTGCAAATGATAACTTGGGATGTCCTTAATTCAAATCTGCAAAGGACTTGGCTGTGCGACTTTTAGTTTTTGCACCACAGCTTTTCAACCTATGCAAAAAATGATAATTTATTCATATATAAAACGCAAAGTAAGGCTTCTGGAATTTTGTCATAACTCACGAAATGGTAGGAGTAAAAATAAGGGATACATTGCAAATGATAACTTGGGATGTCCTTAATTCAAATCTGCAAAGAACTTGGCTGTGCGACTTTTAGTTTTCGCACCACATCTTTTCAACCTATGCAAAAAATGATAATTTATTCATATATAAAACGCAAAGTAAGGCTTCTGGAATTTTGTCATAACTCACGAAATGGTAGGAGTAAAAATAAGGGATACATTGCAAATGATAACTTGGGATGTCCTTAATTCAAATCTGCAAAGAACTCGGCTGTGCGACTTTTAGTTTTCGCACCACAGCTTTTCAACCTATGCAAAAAATGATAATTTATTCATATATAAAACGCAAAGTAAGGCTTCTGGAATTTTGTCATAACTCACGAAATGGTAGGAGTAAAAATAAGGAATACATTGCAAATGATAACTTGGGATGTCCTTAATTCAAATCTGCAAAGGACTTGGCTGTGCGACTTTTAGTTTTCGCACCACAGCTTTTCAACCTATGCAAAAAATGATAATTTATTCATATATAAAACGCAAAGTAAGGCTTCTGGAATTTTGTCATAACTCACGAAATGGTAGGAGTAAAAATAAGGGATACATTGCAAATGATAACTTGGGATGTCCTTAATTCAAATCTGCAAAGAACTTGGCTGTGCGACTTTTAGTTTTCGCACCACAGCTTTTCAACCTATGCAAAAAATGATAATTTATTCATATATAAAACGCAAAGTAAGGCTTCTGGAATTTTGTCATAACTCACGAAATGGTAGGAGTAAAAATAAGGGATACATTGCAA
Organism: Bombylius major; assembly: GCA_932526495.1. NCBI lineage: Eukaryota > Metazoa > Arthropoda > Insecta > Diptera > Bombyliidae > Bombylius > Bombylius major. The sequence goes on from CAKOBA010000097.1 coordinate 5,148, forward strand.
ATGATAACTTGGGATGTCCTTAATTCAAATCTGCAAAGAACTCGGCTGTGCGACTTTTAGTTTTCGCACCACAGCTTTTCAACCTATGCAAAAAATGATAATTTATTCATATATAAAACGCAAAGTAAGGCTTCTGGAATTTTGTCATAACTCACGAAATGGTAGGAGTAAAAAAAAAGGGAACATTGAAAATGATAACTTGGGATGTCCTTAATTCAAATCTGCAAAGAACTTGGCTGTGCGACTTTTAGTTTTCGCACCACAGCTTTTCAACCTATGCAAAAAATGATAATTTATTCATATATAAAACGCAAAGTAAGGCTTCTGGAATTTTGTCATAACTCACGAAATGGTAGGAGTAAAAATAAGGGATACATTGCAAATGATAACTTGGGATGTCCTTAATTCAAATCTGCAAAGAACTTGGCTGTGCGACTTTTAGTTTTCGCACCACAGCTTTTCAACCTATGCAAAAAATGATAATTTATTCATATATAAAACGCAAAGTAAGGCTTCTGGAATTTTGTCATAACTCACGAAATGGTAGGAGTAAAAATAAGGGATACATTGCAAATGATAACTTGGGATGTCCTTAATTCAAATCTGCAAAGAACTTGGCTGTGCGACTTTTAGTTTTCGCACCACAGCTTTTCAACCTATGCAAAAAATGATAATTTATTCATATATAAAACGCAAAGTAAGGCTTCTGGAATTTTGTCATAACTCACGAAATGGTAGGAGTAAAAATAAGGGATACATTGCAAATGATAACTTGGGATGTCCTTAATTCAAATCTGCAAAGAACTTGGCTGTGCGACTTTTAGTTTTCGCACCACAGCTTTTCAACCTATGCAAAAAATGATAATTTATTCATATATAAAACGCAAAGTAAGGCTTCTGGAATTTTGTCATAACTCACGAAATGGTAGGAGTAAAAATAAGGGATACATTGCAAATGATAACTTGGGATGTCCTTAATTCAAATCTGCAAAGAACTTGGCTGTGCGACTTTTAGTTTTCGCACCACAGCTTTTCAACCTATGCAAAAAATGATAATTTATTCATATATAAAACGCAAAGTAAGGCTTCTGGAATTTTGTCATAACTCACGAAATGGTAGGAGTAAAAATAAGGGATACATTGCAAATGATAACTTGGGATGTCCTTAATTCAAATCTGCAAAGAACTTGGCTGTGCGACTTTTAGTTTTCGCACCACAGCTTTTCAACCTATGCAAAAAATGATAATTTATTCATATATAAAACGCAAAGTAAGGCTTCTGGAATTTTGTCATAACTCACGAAATGGTAGGAGTAAAAATAAGGGTTACATTGCAAATGATAACTTGGGATGTCCTTAATTCAAATCTGCAAAGAACTTGGCTGTGCGACTTTTAGTTTTCGCACCACAGCTTTTCAACCTATGCAAAAAATGATAATTTATTCATATATAAAACGCAAAGTAAGGCTTCTGGAATTTTGTCATAACTCACGAAATGGTAGGAGTAAAAATAAGGGATACATTGCAAATGATAACTTGGGATGTCCTTAATTCAAATCTGCAAAGGACTTGGCTGTGCGACTTTTAGTTTTCGCACCACAGCTTTTCAACCTATGCAAAAAATGATAATTTATTCATATATAAAACGCAAAGTAAGGCTTCTGGAATTTTGTCATAACTCACGAAATGGTAGGAGTAAAAATAAGGGATACATTGCAAATGATAACTTGGGATGTCCTTAATTCAAATCTGCAAAGAACTTGGCTGTGCGACTTTTAGTTTTCGCACCACAGCTTTTCAACCTATGCAAAAAATGATAATTTATTCATATATAAAACGCAAAGTAAGGCTTCTGGAATTTTGTCATAACTCACGAAATGGTAGGAGTAAAAATAAGGGATACATTGCAAATGATAACTTGGGATGTCCTTAATTCAAATCTGCAAAGAACTTGGCTGTGCGACTTTTAGTTTCCGCACCACAGCTTTTCAACCTATGCAAAAAATGATAATTTATTCATATATAAAACGCAAAGTAAGGCTTCTGGAATTTTGTCATAACTCACGAAATGGTAGGAGTAAAAATAAGGGATACATTGCAAATGATAACTTGGGATGTCCTTAATTCAAATCTGCAAAGAACTTGGCTGTGCGACTTTTAGTTTTCGCACCACAGCTTTTCAACCTATGCAAAAAATGATAACTTATTCATATATAAAACGCAAAGTAAGGCTTCTGGAATTTTGTCATAACTCACGAAATGGTAGGAGTAAAAATAAGGGATACATTGCAAATGATAACTTGGGATGTCCTTAATTCAAATCTGCAAAGAACTTGGCTGTGCGACTTTTAGTTTTCGCACCACAGCTTTTCAACCTATGCAAAAAATGATAATTTATTCATATATAAAACGCAAAGTAAGGCTTCTGGAATTTTGTCATAACTCACGAAATGGTAGGAGTAAAAATAAGGGATACATTGCAAATGATAACTTGGGATGTCCTTAATTCAAATCTGCAAAGAACTCGGCTGTGCGACTTTTAGTTTTCGCACCACAGCTTTTCAACCTATGCAAAAAATGATAATTTATTCATATATAAAACGCAAAGTAAGGCTTCTGGAATTTTGTCATAACTCACGAAATGGTAGGAGTAAAAATAAGGGATACATTGCAAATGATAACTTGGGATGTCCTTAATTCAAATCTGCAAAGAACTTGGCTGTGCGACTTTTAGTTTTCGCACCACAGCTTTTCAACCTATGCAAAAAATGATAATTTATTCATATATAAAACGCAAAGTAAGGCTTCTGGAATTTTGTCATAACTCACGAAATGGTAGGAGTAAAAATAAGGGATACATTGCAAATGATAACTTGGGATGTCCTTAATTCAAATCTGCAAAGAACTTGGCTGTGCGACTTTTAGTTTTCGCACCACAGCTTTTCAACCTATGCAAAAAATGATAATTTATTCATATATAAAACGCAAAGTAAGGCTTCTGGAATTTTGTCATAACTCACGAAATGGTAGGAGTAAAAATAAGGGATACATTGCAAATGATAACTTGGGATGTCCTTAATTCAAATCTGCAAAGAACTCGGCTGTGCGACTTTTAGTTTTCGCACCACAGCTTTTCAACCTATGCAAAAAATGATAATTTATTCATATATAAAACGCGAAGTAAGGCTTCTGGAATTTTGTCATAACTCACGAAATGGTAGGAGTAAAAAAAAAGGGAACATTGAAAATGATAACTTGGGATGTCCTTAATTCAAATCTGCAAAGAACTTGGCTGTGCGACTTTTAGTTTTCGCACCACAGCTTTTCAACCTATGCAAAAAATGATAATTTATTCATATATAAAACGCAAAGTAAGGCTTCTGGAATTTTGTCATAACTCACGAAATGGTAGGAGTAAAAATAAGGGATACATTGCAAATGATAACTTGGGATGTCCTTAATTCAAATCTGCAAAGAACTTGGCTGTGCGACTTTTAGTTTTCGCACCACAGCTTTTCAACCTATGCAAAAAATGATAATTTATTCATATATAAAACGCAAAGTAAGGCTTCTGGAATTTTGTCATAACTCACGAAATGGTAGGAGTAAAAATAAGGGATACATTGCAAATGATAACTTGGGATGTCCTTAATTCAAATCTGCAAAGAACTTGGCTGTGCGACTTTTAGTTTTCGCACCACAGCTTTTCAACCTATGCAAAAAATGATAATTTATTCATATATAAAACGCAAAGTAAGGCTTCTGGAATTTTGTCATAACTCACGAAATGGTAGGAGTAAAAATAAGGGATACATTGCAAATGATAACTTGGGATGTCCTTAATTCAAATCTGCAAAGGACTTGGCTGTGCGACTTTTAGTTTTCGCACCACAGCTTTTCAACCTATGCAAAAAATGATAATTTATTCATATATAAAACGCAAAGTAAGGCTTCTGGAATTTTGTCATAACTCACGAAATGGTAGGAGTAAAAATAAGGGATACATTGCAAATGATAACTTGGGATGTCCTTAATTCAAATCTGCAAAGAACTTGGCTGTGCGACTTTTAGTTTTCGCACCACAGCTTTTCAACCTATGCAAAAAATGATAATTTATTCATATATAAAACGCAAAGTAAGGCTTCTGGAATTTTGTCATAACTCACGAAATGGTAGGAGTAAAAATAAGGGATACATTGCAAATGATAACTTGGGATGTCCTTAATTCAAATCTGCAAAGGACTTGGCTGTGCGACTTTTAGTTTTCGCACCACAGCTTTTCAACCTATGCAAAAAATGATAATTTATTCATATATAAAACGCAAAGTAAGGCTTCTGGAATTTTGTCATAACTCACGAAATGGTAGGAGTAAAAATAAGGGATACATTGCAAATGATAACTTGGGATGTCCTTAATTCAAATCTGCAAAGAACTTGGCTGTGCGACTTTTAGTTTTCGCACCACAGCTTTTCAACCTATGCAAAAAATGATAACTTATTCATATATAAAACGCAAAGTAAGGCTTCTGGAATTTTGTCATAACTCACGAAATGGTAGGAGTAAAAATAAGGGATACATTGCAAATGATAACTTGGGATGTCCTTAATTCAAATCTGCAAAGAACTTGGCTGTGCGACTTTTAGTTTTCGCACCACAGCTTTTCAACCTATGCAAAAAATGATAATTTATTCATATATAAAACGCAAAGTAAGGCTTCTGGAATTTTGTCATAACTCACGAAATGGTAGGAGTAAAAATAAGGGATACATTGCAAATGATAACTTGGGATGTCCTTAATTCAAATCTGCAAAGAACTTGGCTGTGCGACTTTTAGTTTTCGCACCACAGCTTTTCAACCTATGCAAAAAATGATAATTTATTCATATATAAAACGCAAAGTAAGGCTTCTGGAATTTTGTCATAACTCACGAAATGGTAGGAGTAAAAATAAGGGATACATTGCAAATGATAACTTGGGATGTCCTTAATTCAAATCTGCAAAGAACTTGGCTGTGCGACTTTTAGTTTTCGCACCACAGCTTTTCAACCTATGCAAAAAATGATAATTTATTCATATATAAAACGCAAAGTAAGGCTTCTGGAATTTTGTCATAACTCACGAAATGGTAGGAGTAAAAATAAGGGATACATTGCAAATGATAACTTGGGATGTCCTTAATTCAAATCTGCAAAGAACTTGGCTGTGCGACTTTTAGTTTTCGCACCACAGCTTTTCAACCTATGCAAAAAATGATAATTTATTCATATATAAAACGCAAAGTAAGGCTTCTGGAATTTTGTCATAACTCACGAAATGGTAGGAGTAAAAATAAGGGATACATTGCAAATGATAACTTGGGATGTCCTTAATTCAAATCTGCAAAGGACTTGGCTGTGCGACTTTTAGTTTTTGCACCACAGCTTTTCAACCTATGCAAAAAATGATAATTTATTCATATATAAAACGCAAAGTAAGGCTTCTGGAATTTTGTCATAACTCACGAAATGGTAGGAGTAAAAATAAGGGATACATTGCAAATGATAACTTGGGATGTCCTTAATTCAAATCTGCAAAGAACTTGGCTGTGCGACTTTTAGTTTTCGCACCACAGCTTTTCAACCTATGCAAAAAATGATAATTTATTCATATATAAAACGCAAAGTAAGGCTTCTGGAATTTTGTCATAACTCACGAAATGGTAGGAGTAAAAATAAGGGATACATTGCAAATGATAACTTGGGATGTCCTTAATTCAAATCTGCAAAGAACTTGGCTGTGCGACTTTTAGTTTTCGCACCACAGCTTTTCAACCTATGCAAAAAATGATAATTTATTCATATATAAAACGCAAAGTAAGGCTTCTGGAATTTTGTCATAACTCACGAAATGGTAGGAGTAAAAATAAGGGATACATTGCAAATGATAACTTGGGATGTCCTTAATTCAAATCTGCAAAGAACTTGGCTTTGCGACTTTTAGTTTTCGCACCACAGCTTTTCAACCTATGCAAAAAATGATAATTTATTCATATATAAAACGCAAAGTAAGGCTTCTGGAATTTTGTCATAACTCACGAAATGGTAGGAGTAAAAATAAGGGATACATTGCAAATGATAACTTGGGATGTCCTTAATTCAAATCTGCAAAGGACTTGGCTGTGCGACTTTTAGTTTTCGCACCACAGCTTTTCAACCTATGCAAAAAATGATAATTTATTCATATATAAAACGCAAAGTAAGGCTTCTGGAATTTTGTCATAACTCACGAAATGGTAGGAGTAAAAATAAGGGATACATTGCAAATGATAACTTGGGATGTCCTTAATTCAAATCTGCAAAGAACTTGGCTGTGCGACTTTTAGTTTTCGCACCACAGCTTTTCAACCTATGCAAAAAATGATAATTTATTCATATATAAAACGCAAAGTAAGGCTTCTGGAATTTTGTCATAACTCACGAAATGGTAGGAGTAAAAATAAGGGATACATTGCAAATGATAACTTGGGATGTCCTTAATTCAAATCTGCAAAGAACTTGGCTGTGCGACTTTTAGTTTTCGCACCACAGCTTTTCAACCTATGCAAAAAATGATAATTTATTCATATATAAAACGCAAAGTAAGGCTTCTGGAATTTTGTCATAACTCACGAAATGGTAGGAGTAAAAATAAGGGATACATTGCAAATGATAACTTGGGATGTCCTTAATTCAAATCTGCAAAGGACTTGGCTGTGCGACTTTTAGTTTTTGCACCACAGCTTTTCAACCTATGCAAAAAATGATAATTTATTCATATATAAAACGCAAAGTAAGGCTTCTGGAATTTTGTCATAACTCACGAAATGGTAGGAGTAAAAATAAGGGATACATTGCAAATGATAACTTGGGATGTCCTTAATTCAAATCTGCAAAGAACTTGGCTGTGCGACTTTTAGTTTTCGCACCACAGCTTTTCAACCTATGCAAAAAATGATAATTTATTCATATATAAAACGCAAAGTAAGGCTTCTGGAATTTTGTCATAACTCACGAAATGGTAGGAGTAAAAAAAAAGGGAACATTGAAAATGATAACTTGGGATGTCCTTAATTCAAATCTGCAAAGAACTTGGCTGTGCGACTTTTAGTTTTCGCACCACAGCTTTTCAACCTATGCAAAAAATGATAATTTATTCATATATAAAACGCAAAGTAAGGCTTCTGGAATTTTGTCATAACTCACGAAATGGTAGGAGTAAAAATAAGGGATACATTGCAAATGATAACTTGGGATGTCCTTAATTCAAATCTGCAAAGGACTTGGCTGTGCGACTTTTAGTTTTTGCACCACAGCTTTTCAACCTATGCAAAAAATGATAATTTATTCATATATAAAACGCAAAGTAAGGCTTCTGGAATTTTGTCATAACTCACGAAATGGTAGGAGTAAAAATAAGGGATACATTGCAAATGATAACTTGGGATGTCCTTAATTCAAATCTGCAAAGAACTTGGCTGTGCGACTTTTAGTTTTCGCACCACAGCTTTTCAACCTATGCAAAAAATGATAACTTATTCATATATAAAACGCAAAGTAAGGCTTCTGGAATTTTGTCATAACTCACGAAATGGTAGGAGTAAAAATAAGGGATACATTGCAAATGATAACTTGGGATGTCCTTAATTCAAATCTGCAAAGAACTTGGCTGTGCGACTTTTAGTTTTCGCACCACAGCTTTTCAACCTATGCAAAAAATGATAATTTATTCATATATAAAACGCAAAGTAAGGCTTCTGGAATTTTGTCATAACTCACGAAATGGTAGGAGTAAAAATAAGGGATACATTGCAAATGATAACTTGGGATGTCCTTAATTCAAATCTGCAAAGAACTTGGCTGTGCGACTTTTAGTTTTCGCACCACAGCTTTTCAACCTATGCAAAAAATGATAATTTATTCATATATAAAACGCAAAGTAAGGCTTCTGGAATTTTGTCATAACTCACGAAATGGTAGGAGTAAAAATAAGGGATACATTGCAAATGATAACTTGGGATGTCCTTAATTCAAATCTGCAAAGAACTTGGCTGTGCGACTTTTAGTTTTCGCACCACAGCTTTTCAACCTATGCAAAAAATGATAATTTATTCATATATAAAACGCAAAGTAAGGCTTCTGTAATTTTGTCATAACTCACGAAATGGTAGGAGTAAAAATAAGGGATACATTGCAAATGATAACTTGGGATGTCCTTAATTCAAATCTGCAAAGAACTTGGCTGTGCGACTTTTAGTTTTCGCACCACAGCTTTTCAACCTATGCAAAAAATGATAATTTATTCATATATAAAACGCAAAGTAAGGCTTCTGGAATTTTGTCATAACTCACGAAATGGTAGGAGTAAAAATAAGGGATACATTGCAAATGATAACTTGGGATGTCCTTAATTCAAATCTGCAAAGAACTTGGCTGTGCGACTTTTAGTTTTTGCACCACAGCTTTTCAACCTATGCAAAAAATGATAATTTATTCATATATAAAACGCAAAGTAAGGCTTCTGGAATTTTGTCATAACTCACGAAATGGTAGGAGTAAAAATAAGGGATACATTGCAAATGATAACTTGGGATGTCCTTAATTCAAATCTGCAAAGAACTTGGCTGTGCGACTTTTAGTTTTCGCACCACAGCTTTTCAACCTATGCAAAAAATGATAATTTATTCATATATAAAACGCAAAGTAAGGCTTCTGGAATTTTGTCATAACTCACGAAATGGTAGGAGTAAAAATAAGGGATACATTGCAAATGATAACTTGGGATGTCCTTAATTCAAATCTGCAAAGAACTTGGCTGTGCGACTTTTAGTTTTCGCACCACAGCTTTTCAACCTATGCAAAAAATGATAATTTATTCATATATAAAACGCAAAGTAAGGCTTCTGGAATTTTGTCATAACTCACGAAATGGTAGGAGTAAAAATAAGGGATACATTGCAAATGATAACTTGGGATGTCCTTAATTCAAATCTGCAAAGAACTTGGCTTTGCGACTTTTAGTTTTCGCACCACAGCTTTTCAACCTATGCAAAAAATGATAATTTATTCATATATAAAACGCAAAGTAAGGCTTCTGGAATTTTGTCATAACTCACGAAATGGTAGGAGTAAAAATAAGGGATACATTGCAAATGATAACTTGGGATGTCCTTAATTCAAATCTGCAAAGGACTTGGCTGTGCGACTTTTAGTTTTCGCACCACAGCTTTTCAACCTATGCAAAAAATGATAATTTATTCATATATAAAACGCAAAGTAAGGCTTCTGGAATTTTGTCATAACTCACGAAATGGTAGGAGTAAAAATAAGGGATACATTGCAAATGATAACTTGGGATGTCCTTAATTCAAATCTGCAAAGAACTTGGCTGTGCGACTTTTAGTTTTCGCACCACAGCTTTTCAACCTATGCAAAAAATGATAATTTATTCATATATAAAACGCAAAGTAAGGCTTCTGGAATTTTGTCATAACTCACGAAATGGTAGGAGTAAAAATAAGGGATACATTGCAAATGATAACTTGGGATGTCCTTAATTCAAATCTGCAAAGAACTTGGCTGTGCGACTTTTAGTTTTCGCACCACAGCTTTTCAACCTATGCAAAAAATGATAATTTATTCATATATAAAACGCAAAGTAAGGCTTCTGGAATTTTGTCATAACTCACGAAATGGTAGGAGTAAAAATAAGGGATACATTGCAAATGATAACTTGGGATGTCCTTAATTCAAATCTGCAAAGGACTTGGCTGTGCGACTTTTAGTTTTTGCACCACAGCTTTTCAACCTATGCAAAAAATGATAATTTATTCATATATAAAACGCAAAGTAAGGCTTCTGGAATTTTGTCATAACTCACGAAATGGTAGGAGTAAAAATAAGGGATACATTGCAAATGATAACTTGGGATGTCCTTAATTCAAATCTGCAAAGAACTTGGCTGTGCGACTTTTAGTTTTCGCACCACAGCTTTTCAACCTATGCAAAAAATGATAATTTATTCATATATAAAACGCAAAGTAAGGCTTCTGGAATTTTGTCATAACTCACGAAATGGTAGGAGTAAAAAAAAAGGGAACATTGAAAATGATAACTTGGGATGTCCTTAATTCAAATCTGCAAAGAACTTGGCTGTGCGACTTTTAGTTTTCGCACCACAGCTTTTCAACCTATGCAAAAAATGATAATTTATTCATATATAAAACGCAAAGTAAGGCTTCTGGAATTTTGTCATAACTCACGAAATGGTAGGAGTAAAAATAAGGGATACATTGCAAATGATAACTTGGGATGTCCTTAATTCAAATCTGCAAAGGACTTGGCTGTGCGACTTTTAGTTTTTGCACCACAGCTTTTCAACCTATGCAAAAAATGATAATTTATTCATATATAAAACGCAAAGTAAGGCTTCTGGAATTTTGTCATAACTCACGAAATGGTAGGAGTAAAAATAAGGGAACATTGCAAATGATAACTTGGGATGTCCTTAATTCAAATCTGCAAAGAACTTGGCTGTGCGACTTTTAGTTTTTCGCACCACAGCTTTTCAACCTATGCAAAAAATGATAATTTATTCATATATAAAACGCAAAGTAAGGCTTCTGGAATTTTGTCATAACTCACGAAATGGTAGGAGTAAAAATAAGGGATACATTGCAAATGATAACTTGGGATGTCCCTTAATTCAAATCTGCAAAGAACTTGGCTGTGCGACTTTTAGTTTTCGCACCACAGCTTTTCAACCTATGCAAAAAATGATAATTTATTCATATATAAAACGCAAAGTAAGGCTTCTGGAATTTTGTCATAACTCACGAAATGGTAGGAGTAAAAATAAGGGATACATTGCAAATGATAACTTGGGATGTCCTTAATTCAAATCTGCAAAGAACTTGGCTGTGCGACTTTTAGTTTTCGCACCACAGCTTTTCAACCTATGCAAAAAATGATAATTTATTCATATATAAAACGCAAAGTAAGGCTTCTGGAATTTTGTCATAACTCACGAAATGGTAGGAGTAAAAATAAGGGATACATTGCAAATGATAACTTGGGATGTCCTTAATTCAAATCTGCAAAGAACTTGGCTGTGCGACTTTTAGTTTTCGCACCACAGCTTTTCAACCTATGCAAAAAATGATAATTTATTCATATATAAAACGCAAAGTAAGGCTTCTGGAATTTTGTCATAACTCACGAAATGGTAGGAGTAAAAATAAGGGATACATTGCAAATGATAACTTGGGATGTCCTTAATTCAAATCTGCAAAGAACTTGGCTGTGCGACTTTTAGTTTTCGCACCACAGCTTTTCAACCTATGCAAAAAATGATAATTTATTCATATATAAAACGCAAAGTAAGGCTTCTGGAATTTTGTCATAACTCACGAAATGGTAGGAGTAAAAATAAGGGATACATTGCAAATGATAACTTGGGATGTCCTTAATTCAAATCTGCAAAGAACTTGGCTGTGCGACTTTTAGTTTTTCGCACCACAGCTTTTCAACCTATGCAAAAAATGATAATTTATTCATATATAAAACGCAAAGTAAGGCTTCTGGAATTTTGTCATAACTCACGAAATGGTAGGAGTAAAAATAAGGGAACATTGCAAATGATAACTTGGGATGTCCTTAATTCAAATCTGCAAAGAACTTGGCTGTGCGACTTTTAGTTTTCGCACCACAGCTTTTCAACCTATGCAAAAAATGATAATTTATTCATATATAAAACGCAAAGTAAGGCTTCTGGAATTTTGTCATAACTCACGAAATGGTAGGAGTAAAAATAAGGGATACATTGCAAATGATAACTTGGGATGTCCTTAATTCAAATCTGCAAAGAACTTGGCTGTGCGACTTTTAGTTTTCGCACCACAGCTTTTCAACCTATGCAAAAAATGATAATTTATTCATATATAAAACGCAAAGTAAGGCTTCTGGAATTTTGTCATAACTCACGAAATGGTAGGAGTAAAAAATAAGGGATACATTGCAAATGATAACTTGGGATGTCCTTAATTCAAATCTGCAAAGAACTTGGCTGTGCGACTTTTAGTTTTCGCACCACAGCTTTTCAACCTATGCAAAAAATGATAATTTATTCATATATAAAACGCAAAGTAAGGCTTCTGGAATTTTGTCATAACTCACGAAATGGTAGGAGTAAAAATAAGGGATACATTGCAAATGATAACTTGGGATGTCCTTAATTCAAATCTGCAAAGAACTTGGCTGTGCGACTTTTAGTTTTCGCACCACAGCTTTTCAACCTATGCAAAAAATGATAATTTATTCATATATAAAACGCAAAGTAAGGCTTCTGGAATTTTGTCATAACTCACGAAATGGTAGGAGTAAAAATAAGGGATACATTGCAAATGATAACTTGGGATGTCCTTAATTCAAATCTGCAAAGAACTTGGCTGTGCGACTTTTAGTTTTCGCACCACAGCTTTTCAACCTATGCAAAAAATGATAATTTATTCATATATAAAACGCAAAGTAAGGCTTCTGGAATTTTGTCATAACTCACGAAATGGTAGGAGTAAAAATAAGGGATACATTGCAAATGATAACTTGGGATGTCCTTAATTCAAATCTGCAAAGGACTTGGCTGTGCGACTTTTAGTTTTTGCACCACAGCTTTTCAACCTATGCAAAAAATGATAATTTATTCATATATAAAACGCAAAGTAAGGCTTCTGGAATTTTGTCATAACTCACGAAATGGTAGGAGTAAAAATAAGGGATACATTGCAAATGATAACTTGGGATGTCCTTAATTCAAATCTGCAAAGAACTTGGCTGTGCGACTTTTAGTTTTCGCACCACAGCTTTTCAACCTATGCAAAAAATGATAATTTATTCATATATAAAACGCAAAGTAAGGCTTCTGGAATTTTGTCATAACTCACGAAATGGTAGGAGTAAAAATAAGGGATACATTGCAAATGATAACTTGGGATGTCCTTAATTCAAATCTGCAAAGAACTTGGCTGTGCGACTTTTAGTTTTCGCACCACAGCTTTTCAACCTATGCAAAAAATGATAATTTATTCATATATAAAACGCAAAGTAAGGCTTCTGGAATTTTGTCATAACTCACGAAATGGTAGGAGTAAAAATAAGGGATACATTGCAAATGATAACTTGGGATGTCCTTAATTCAAATCTGCAAAGAACTTGGCTGTGCGACTTTTAGTTTTCGCACCACAGCTTTTCAACCTATGCAAAAAATGATAACTTATTCATATATAAAACGCAAAGTAAGGCTTCTGGAATTTTGTCATAACTCACGAAATGGTAGGAGTAAAATAAGGGATACATTGCAAATGATAACTTGGGATGTCCTTAATTCAAATCTGCAAAGAACTTGGCTGTGCGACTTTTAGTTTTCGCACCACAGCTTTTCAACCTATGCAAAAAATGATAATTTATTCATATATAAAACGCAAAGTAAGGCTTCTGGAATTTTGTCATAACTCACGAAATGGTAGGAGTAAAAATAAGGGATACATTGCAAATGATAACTTGGGATGTCCTTAATTCAAATCTGCAAAGAACTTGGCTGTGCGACTTTTAGTTTTCGCACCACAGCTTTTCAACCTATGCAAAAAATGATAATTTATTCATATATAAAACGCAAAGTAAGGCTTCTGGAATTTTGTCATAACTCACGAAATGGTAGGAGTAAAAATAAGGGATACATTGCAAATGATAACTTGGGATGTCCTTAATTCAAATCTGCAAAGAACTTGGCTGTGCGACTTTTAGTTTTCGCACCACAGCTTTTCAACCTATGCAAAAAAATGATAATTTATTCATATATAAAACGCAAAGTAAGGCTTCTGGAATTTTGTCATAACTCACGAAATGGTAGGAGTAAAAATAAGGGATACATTGCAAATGATAACTTGGGATGTCCTTAATTCAAATCTGCAAAGAACTTGGCTGTGCGACTTTTAGTTTTCGCACCACAGCTTTTCAACCTATGCAAAAAATGATAATTTATTCATATATAAAACGCAAGTAAGGCTTCTGGAATTTTGTCATAACTCACGAAATGGTAGGAGTAAAAATAAGGGATACATTGCAAATGATAACTTGGGATGTCCTTAATTCAAATCTGCAAAGAACTTGGCTGTGCGACTTTTAGTTTTCGCACCACAGCTTTTCAACCTATGCAAAAAATGATAATTTATTCATATATAAAACGCAAAGTAAGGCTTCTGGAATTTTGTCATAACTCACGAAATGGTAGGAGTAAAAATAAGGGATACATTGCAAATGATAACTTGGGATGTCCTTAATTCAAATCTGCAAAGAACTTGGCTGTGCGACTTTTAGTTTTCGCACCACAGCTTTTCAACCTATGCAAAAAATGATAATTTATTCATATATAAAACGCAAAGTAAGGCTTCTGGAATTTTGTCATAACTCACGAAATGGTAGGAGTAAAAATAAGGGATACATTGCAAATGATAACTTGGGATGTCCTTAATTCAAATCTGCAAAGAACTTGGCTGTGCGACTTTTAGTTTCGCACCACAGCTTTTCAACCTATGCAAAAAATGATAATTTATTCATATATAAAACGCAAAGTAAGGCTTCTGGAATTTTGTCATAACTCACGAAATGGTAGGAGTAAAAATAAGGGATACATTGCAAATGATAACTTGGGATGTCCTTAATTCAAATCTGCAAAGAACTTGGCTGTGCGACTTTTAGTTTTCGCACCACAGCTTTTCAACCTATGCAAAAAAATGATAATTTATTCATATATAAAACGCAAAGTAAGGCTTCTGGAATTTTGTCATAACTCACGAAATGGTAGGAGTAAAATAAGGGATACATTGCAAATGATAACTTGGGATGTCCTTAATTCAAATCTGCAAAGAACTTGGCTGTGCGACTTTTAGTTTTCGCACCACAGCTTTTCAACCTATGCAAAAAATGATAATTTATTCATATATAAAACGCAAAGTAATGCTTCTGGAATTTTGTCATAACTCACGAAATGGTAGGAGTAAAAATAAGGGATACATTGCAAATGATAACTTGGGATGTCCTTAATTCAAATCTGCAAAGAACTTGGCTGTGCGACTTTTAGTTTTCGCACCACAGCTTTTCAACCTATGCAAAAAATGATAATTTATTCATATATAAAACGCAAAGTAAGGCTTCTGGAATTTTGTCATAACTCACGAAATGGTAGGAGTAAAAATAAGGGATACATTGCAAATGATAACTTGGGATGTCCTTAATTCAAATCTGCAAGAACTTGGCTGTGCGACTTTTAGTTTTCGCACCACAGCTTTTCAACCTATGCAAAAAATGATAATTTATTCATATATAAAACGCAAAGTAAGGCTTCTGGAATTTTGTCATAACTCACGAAATGGTAGGAGTAAAAATAAGGGATACATTGCAAATGATAACTTGGGATGTCCTTAATTCAAATCTGCAAAGAACTTGGCTGTGCGACTTTTAGTTTTCGCACCACAGCTTTTCAACCTATGCAAAAAATGATAATTTATTCATATATAAAACGCAAAGTAAGGCTTCTGGAATTTTGTCATAACTCACGAAATGGTAGGAGTAAAAATAAGGGATACATTGCAAATGATAACTTGGGATGTCCTTAATTCAAATCTGCAAAGAACTTGGCTGTGCGACTTTTAGTTTTCGCACCACAGCTTTTCAACCTATGCAAAAAATGATAATTATTCATATATAAAACGCAAAGTAAGGCTTCTGGAATTTTGTCATAACTCACGAAATGGTAGGAGTAAAAATAAGGGATACATTGCAAAATGATAACTTGGGATGTCCTTAATTCAAAACTGCAAAGAACTTGGCTGTGCGACTTTTAGGTTTTCGCACCACAGCTTTTCAACCTATGCAAAAAATGATAATTTATTCATATATAAAACGCAAAGTAAGGCTTCTGGAATTTTGTCATAACTCACGAAATGGTAGGAGTAAAAATAAGGGATACATTGCAAATGATAACTTGGGATGTCCTTAATTCAAATCTGCAAAGAACTTGGCTGTGCGACTTTTAGTTTTCGCACCACAGCTTTTCAACCTATGCAAAAAATGATAATTTATTCATATATAAAACGCAAAGTAAGGCTTCTGGAATTTTGTCATAACTCACGAAATGGTAGGAGTAAAAATAAGGGATACATTGCAAATGATAACTTGGGATGTCCTTAATTCAAATCTGCAAAGAACTTGGCTGTGCGACTTTTAGTTTTTGCACCACAGCTTTTCAACCTATGCAAAAAATGATAATTTATTCATATATAAAACGCAAAGTAAGGCTTCTGGAATTTTGTCATAACTCACGAAATGGTAGGAGTAAAAATAAGGGATACATTGCAAATGATAACTTGGGATGTCCTTAATTCAAATCTGCAAAGAACTTGGCTGTGCGACTTTTAGTTTTTGCACCACAGCTTTTCAACCTATGCAAAAAAATGATAATTTATTCATATATAAAACGCAAAGTAAGGCTTCTGGAATTTTGTCATAACTCACGAAATGGTAGGAGTAAAAATAAGGGATACATTGCAAATGATAACTTGGGATGTCCTTAATTCAAATCTGCAAAGAACTTGGCTGTGCGACTTTTAGTTTTCGCACCACAGCTTTTCAACCTATGCAAAAAATGATAATTTATTCATATATAAAACGCAAAGTAAGGCTTCTGGAATTTTGTCATAACTCACGAAATGGTAGGAGTAAAAATAAGGGATACATTGCAAATGATAACTTGGGATGTCCTTAATTCAAATCTGCAAAGAACTTGGCTGTGCGACTTTTAGTTTTCGCACCACAGCTTTTCAACCTATGCAAAAAATGATAATTTATTCATATATAAAACGCAAAGTAAGGCTTCTGGAATTTTGTCATAACTCACGAAATGGTAGGAGTAAAAATAAGGGTTACATTGCAAATGATAACTTGGGATGTCCTTAATTCAAATCTGCAAAGAACTTGGCTGTGCGACTTTTAGTTTTCGCACCACAGCTTTTCAACCTATGCAAAAAATGATAATTTATTCATATATAAAACGCAAAGTAAGGCTTCTGGAATTTTGTCATAACTCACGAAATGGTAGGAGTAAAAATAAGGGATACATTGCAAATGATAACTTGGGATGTCCTTAATTCAAATCTGCAAAGAACTTGGGCTGTGCGACTTTTAGTTTTCGCACCACAGCTTTTCAACCTATGCAAAAAATGATAATTTATTCATATATAAAACGCAAAAGTAAGGCTTCTGGAATTTTGTCATAACTCACGAAATGGTAGGAGTAAAAAAAAGGGAACATTGCAAATGATAACTTGGGATGTCCTTAATTCAAATCTGCAAAGAACTCGGCTGTGCGACTTTTTAGTTTTCGCACCACAGCTTTTCAACCTATGCAAAAAATGATAACTTATTCATATATAAAACGCAAAGTAAGGCTTCTGGAATTTT
>CAKOBA010000098.1:0-22665 GCA_932526495.1 Bombylius major
CCCAAGTTATCATTTGCAATGTATCCCTTATTTTTACTCCTACCATTTCGTGAGTTATGACAAAATTCCAGAAGCCTTACTTTGCGTTTTATATATGAATAAATTATCATTTTTTGCATAGGTTGAAAAGCTGTGGTGCGAAAACTAAAAGTCGCACAGCCAAGTCCTTTGCAGATTTGAATTAAGGACATCCCAAGTTATCATTTGCAATGTAACCCTTATTTTTACTCCTACCATTTCGTGAGTTATGACAAAATTCCAGAAGCCTTACTTTGCGTTTTATATATGAATAAATTATCATTTTTTGCATAGGTTGAAAAGCTGTGGTGCGAAAACTAAAAGTCGCACAGCCAAGTCCTTTGCAGATTTGAATTAAGGACATCCCAAGTTATCATTTGCAATGTATCCCTTATTTTTACTCCTACCATTTCGTGAGTTATGACAAAATTCCAGAAGCCTTACTTTGCGTTTTATATATGAATAAATTATCATTTTTTGCATAGGTTGAAAAGCTGTGGTGCGAAAACTAAAAGTCGCACAGCCAAGTCCTTTGCAGATTTGAATTAAGGACATCCCAAGTTATCATTTGCAATGTATCCCTTATTTTTACTCCTACCATTTCGTGAGTTATGACAAAATTCCAGAAGCCTTACTTTGCGTTTTATATATGAATAAATTATCATTTTTTGCATAGGTTGAAAAGCTGTGGTGCGAAAACTAAAAGTCGCACAGCCAAGTTCTTTGCAGATTTGAATTAAGGACATCCCAAGTTATCATTTGCAATGTATCCCTTATTTTTACTCCTACCATTTCGTGAGTTATGACAAAATTCCAGAAGCCTTACTTTGCGTTTTATATATGAATAAATTATCATTTTTTGCATAGGTTGAAAAGCTGTGGTGCGAAAACTAAAAGTCGCACAGCCAAGTTCTTTGCAGATTTGAATTAAGGACATCCCAAGTTATCATTTGCAATGTATCCCTTATTTTTACTCCTACCATTTCGTGAGTTATGACAAAATTCCAGAAGCCTTACTTTGCGTTTTATATATGAATAAATTATCATTTTTTGCATAGGTTGAAAAGCTGTGGTGCGAAAACTAAAAGTCGCACAGCCAAGTCCTTTGCAGATTTGAATTAAGGACATCCCAAGTTATCATTTGCAATGTATCCCTTATTTTTACTCCTACCATTTCGTGAGTTATGACAAAATTCCAGAAGCCTTACTTTGCGTTTTATATATGAATAAATTATCATTTTTTGCATAGGTTGAAAAGCTGTGGTGCGAAAACTAAAAGTCGCAAAGCCAAGTCCTTTGCAGATTTGAATTAAGGACATCCCAAGTTATCATTTGCAATGTATCCCTTATTTTTACTCCTACCATTTCGTGAGTTATGACAAAATTCCAGAAGCCTTACTTTGCGTTTTATATATGAATAAATTATCATTTTTTGCATAGGTTGAAAAGCTGTGGTGCGAAAACTAAAAGTCGCACAGCCAAGTTCTTTGCAGATTTGAATTAAGGACATCCCAAGTTATCATTTGCAATGTATCCCTTATTTTTACTCCTACCATTTCGTGAGTTATGACAAAATTCCAGAAGCCTTACTTTGCGTTTTATATATGAATAAATTATCATTTTTTGCATAGGTTGAAAAGCTGTGGTGCGAAAACTAAAAGTCGCACAGCCAAGTCCTTTGCAGATTTGAATTAAGGACATCCCAAGTTATCATTTGCAATGTATCCCTTATTTTTACTCCTACCATTTCGTGAGTTATGACAAAATTCCAGAAGCCTTACTTTGCGTTTTATATATGAATAAATTATCATTTTTTGCATAGGTTGAAAAGCTGTGGTGCGAAAACTAAAAGTCGCACAGCCAAGTTCTTTGCAGATTTGAATTAAGGAAATCCCAAGTTATCATTTGCAATGTATCCCTTATTTTTACTCCTACCATTTCGTGAGTTATGACAAAATTCCAGAAGCCTTACTTTGCGTTTTATATATGAATAAATTATCATTTTTTGCATAGGTTGAAAAGCTGTGGTGCGAAAACTAAAAGTCGCACAGCCAAGTTCTTTGCAGATTTGAATTAAGGACATCCCAAGTTATCATTTGCAATGTTCCCTTATTTTTACTCCTACCATTTCGTGAGTTATGACAAAATTCCAGAAGCCTTACTTTGCGTTTTATATATGAATAAATTATCATTTTTTGCATAGGTTGAACAGCTGTGGTGCGAAAACTAAAAGTCGCACAGCCAAGTTCTTTGCAGATTTGAATTAAGGACATCCCAAGTTATCATTTGCAATGTATCCCTTATTTTTACTCCTACCATTTCGTGAGTTATGACAAAATTCCAGAAGCCTTACTTTGCGTTTTATATATGAATAAATTATCATTTTTTGCATAGGTTGAAAAGCTGTGGTGCGAAAACTAAAAGTCGCACAGCCAAGTTCTTTGCAGATTTGAATTAAGGACATCCCAAGTTATCATTTGCAATGTATCCCTTATTTTTACTCCTACCATTTCGTGAGTTATGACAAAATTCCAGAAGCCTTACTTTGCGTTTTATATATGAATAAATTATCATTTTTTGCATAGGTTGAAAAGCTGTGGTGCGAAAACTAAAAGTCGCACAGCCAAGTTCTTTGCAGATTTGAATTAAGGACATCCCAAGTTATCATTTGCAATGTATCCCTTATTTTTACTCCTACCATTTCGTGAGTTATGACAAAATTCCAGAAGCCTTACTTTGCGTTTTATATATGAATAAATTATCATTTTTTGCATAGGTTGAAAAGCTGTGGTGCGAAAACTAAAAGTCGCACAGCCAAGTTCTTTGCAGATTTGAATTAAGGACATCCCAAGTTATCATTTGCAATGTATCCCTTATTTTTACTCCTACCATTTCGTGAGTTATGACAAAATTCCAGAAGCCTTACTTTGCGTTTTATATATGAATAAATTATCATTTTTTGCATAGGTTGAAAAGCTGTGGTGCGAAAACTAAAAGTCGCACAGCCAAGTTCTTTGCAGATTTGAATTAAGGACATCCCAAGTTATCATTTGCAATGTATCCCTTATTTTTACTCCTACCATTTCGTGAGTTATGACAAAATTCCAGAAGCCTTACTTTGCGTTTTATATATGAATAAATTATCATTTTTTGCATAGGTTGAAAAGCTGTGGTGCGAAAACTAAAAGTCGCACAGCCAAGTCCTTTGCAGATTTGAATTAAGGACATCCCAAGTTATCATTTGCAATGTATCCCTTATTTTTACTCCTACCATTTCGTGAGTTATGACAAAATTCCAGAAGCCTTACTTTGCGTTTTATATATGAATAAATTATCATTTTTTGCATAGGTTGAAAAGCTGTGGTGCGAAAACTAAAAGTCGCACAGCCAAGTTCTTTGCAGATTTGAATTAAGGACATCCCAAGTTATCATTTGCAATGTATCCCTTATTTTTACTCCTACCATTTCGTGAGTTATGACAAAATTCCAGAAGCCTTACTTTGCGTTTTATATATGAATAAATTATCATTTTTTGCATAGGTTGAAAAGCTGTGGTGCGAAAACTAAAAGTCGCAAAGCCAAGTTCTTTGCAGATTTGAATTAAGGACATCCCAAGTTATCATTTGCAATGTATCCCTTATTTTTACTCCTACCATTTCGTGAGTTATGACAAAATTCCAGAAGCCTTACTTTGCGTTTTATATATGAATAAATTATCATTTTTTGCATAGGTTGAAAAGCTGTGGTGCGAAAACTAAAAGTCGCAAAGCCAAGTTCTTTGCAGATTTGAATTAAGGACATCCCAAGTTATCATTTGCAATGTATCCCTTATTTTTACTCCTACCATTTCGTGAGTTATGACAAAATTCCAGAAGCCTTACTTTGCGTTTTATATATGAATAAATTATCATTTTTTGCATAGGTTGAAAAGCTGTGGTGCGAAAACTAAAAGTCGCAAAGCCAAGTCCTTTGCAGATTTGAATTAAGGACATCCCAAGTTATCATTTGCAATGTATCCCTTATTTTTACTCCTACCATTTCGTGAGTTATGACAAAATTCCAGAAGCCTTACTTTGCGTTTTATATATGAATAAATTATCATTTTTTGCATAGGTTGAAAAGCTGTGGTGCGAAAACTAAAAGTCGCACAGCCAAGTTCTTTGCAGATTTGAATTAAGGACATCCCAAGTTATCATTTGCAATGTATCCCTTATTTTTACTCCTACCATTTCGTGAGTTATGACAAAATTCCAGAAGCCTTACTTTGCGTTTTATATATGAATAAATTATCATTTTTTGCATAGGTTGAAAAGCTGTGGTGCGAAAACTAAAAGTCGCACAGCCAAGTCCTTTGCAGATTTGAATTAAGGACATCCCAAGTTATCATTTGCAATGTATCCCTTATTTTTACTCCTACCATTTCGTGAGTTATGACAAAATTCCAGAAGCCTTACTTTGCGTTTTATATATGAATAAATTATCATTTTTTGCATAGGTTGAAAAGCTGTGGTGCGAAAACTAAAAGTCGCACAGCCAAGTTCTTTGCAGATTTGAATTAAGGACATCCCAAGTTATCATTTGCAATGTATCCCTTATTTTTACTCCTACCATTTCGTGAGTTATGACAAAATTCCAGAAGCCTTACTTTGCGTTTTATATATGAATAAATTATCATTTTTTGCATAGGTTGAAAAGCTGTGGTGCGAAAACTAAAAGTCGCACAGCCAAGTTCTTTGCAGATTTGAATTAAGGACATCCCAAGTTATCATTTGCAATGTTCCCTTATTTTTACTCCTACCATTTCGTGAGTTATGACAAAATTCCAGAAGCCTTACTTTGCGTTTTATATATGAATAAATTATCATTTTTTGCATAGGTTGAAAAGCTGTGGTGCGAAAACTAAAAGTCGCACAGCCAAGTTCTTTGCAGATTTGAATTAAGGACATCCCAAGTTATCATTTGCAATGTATCCCTTATTTTTACTCCTACCATTTCGTGAGTTATGACAAAATTCCAGAAGCCTTACTTTGCGTTTTATATATGAATAAATTATCATTTTTTGCATAGGTTGAAAAGCTGTGGTGCGAAAACTAAAAGTCGCACAGCCAAGTTCTTTGCAGATTTGAATTAAGGACATCCCAAGTTATCATTTGCAATGTATCCCTTATTTTTACTCCTACCATTTCGTGAGTTATGACAAAATTCCAGAAGCCTTACTTTGCGTTTTATATATGAATAAATTATCATTTTTTGCATAGGTTGAAAAGCTGTGGTGCGAAAACTAAAAGTCGCACAGCCAAGTTCTTTGCAGATTTGAATTAAGGACATCCCAAGTTATCATTTGCAATGTATCCCTTATTTTTACTCCTACCATTTCGTGAGTTATGACAAAATTCCAGAAGCCTTACTTTGCGTTTTATATATGAATAAATTATCATTTTTTGCATAGGTTGAAAAGCTGTGGTGCGAAAACTAAAAGTCGCACAGCCAAGTTCTTTGCAGATTTGAATTAAGGACATCCCAAGTTATCATTTGCAATGTATCCCTTATTTTTACTCCTACCATTTCGTGAGTTATGACAAAATTCCAGAAGCCTTACTTTGCGTTTTATATATGAATAAATTATCATTTTTTGCATAGGTTGAAAAGCTGTGGTGCGAAAACTAAAAGTCGCACAGCCAAGTTCTTTGCAGATTTGAATTAAGGACATCCCAAGTTATCATTTGCAATGTATCCCTTATTTTTACTCCTACCATTTCGTGAGTTATGACAAAATTCCAGAAGCCTTACTTTGCGTTTTATATATGAATAAATTATCATTTTTTGCATAGGTTGAAAAGCTGTGGTGCGAAAACTAAAAGTCGCACAGCCAAGTTCTTTGCAGATTTGAATTAAGGACATCCCAAGTTATCATTTGCAATGTATCCCTTATTTTTACTCCTACCATTTCGTGAGTTATGACAAAATTCCAGAAGCCTTACTTTGCGTTTTATATATGAATAAATTATCATTTTTTGCATAGGTTGAAAAGCTGTGGTGCGAAAACTAAAAGTCGCACAGCCAAGTTCTTTGCAGATTTGAATTAAGGACATCCCAAGTTATCATTTGCAATGTATCCCTTATTTTTACTCCTACCATTTCGTGAGTTATGACAAAATTCCAGAAGCCTTACTTTGCGTTTTATATATGAATAAATTATCATTTTTTGCATAGGTTGAAAAGCTGTGGTGCGAAAACTAAAAGTCGCACAGCCAAGTTCTTTGCAGATTTGAATTAAGGACATCCCAAGTTATCATTTGCAATGTATCCCTTATTTTTACTCCTACCATTTCGTGAGTTATGACAAAATTCCAGAAGCCTTACTTTGCGTTTTATATATGAATAAATTATCATTTTTTGCATAGGTTGAAAAGCTGTGGTGCGAAAACTAAAAGTCGCACAGCCAAGTTCTTTGCAGATTTGAATTAAGGACATCCCAAGTTATCATTTGCAATGTATCCCTTATTTTTACTCCTACCATTTCGTGAGTTATGACAAAATTCCAGAAGCCTTACTTTGCGTCTTATATATGAATAAATTATCATTTTTTGCATAGGTTGAAAAGCTGTGGTGCGAAAACTAAAAGTCGCACAGCCAAGTTCTTTGCAGATTTGAATTAAGGACATCCCAAGTTATCATTTGCAATGTTCCCTTTTTTTTTACTCCTACCATTTCGTGAGTTATGACAAAATTCCAGAAGCCTTACTTTGCGTTTTATATATGAATAAATTATCATTTTTTGCATAGGTTGAAAAGCTGTGGTGCGAAAACTAAAAGTCGCACAGCCAAGTTCTTTGCAGATTTGAATTAAGGACATCCCAAGTTATCATTTGCAATGTATCCCTTATTTTTACTCCTACCATTTCGTGAGTTATGACAAAATTCCAGAAGCCTTACTTTGCGTTTTATATATGAATAAATTATCATTTTTTGCATAGGTTGAAAAGCTGTGGTGCGAAAACTAAAAGTCGCACAGCCAAGTTCTTTGCAGATTTGAATTAAGGACATCCCAAGTTATCATTTGCAATGTATCCCTTATTTTTACTCCTACCATTTCGTGAGTTATGACAAAATTCCAGAAGCCTTACTTTGCGTTTTATATAAGAATAAATTATCATTTTTTGCATAGGTTGAAAAGCTGTGGTGCGAAAACTAAAAGTCGCACAGCCAAGTTCTTTGCAGATTTGAATTAAGGACATCCCAAGTTATCATTTGCAATGTATCCCTTATTTTTACTCCTACCATTTCGTGAGTTATGACAAAATTCCAGAAGCCTTACTTTGCGTTTTATATATGAATAAATTATCATTTTTTGCATAGGTTGAAAAGCTGTGGTGCGAAAACTAAAAGTCGCACAGCCAAGTTCTTTGCAGATTTGAATTAAGGACATCCCAAGTTATCATTTGCAATGTATCCCTTATTTTTACTCCTACCATTTCGTGAGTTATGACAAAATTCCAGAAGCCTTACTTTGCGTTTTATATATGAATAAATTATCATTTTTTGCATAGGTTGAAAAGCTGTGGTGCGAAAACTAAAAGTCGCACAGCCAAGTTCTTTGCAGATTTGAATTAAGGACATCCCAAGTTATCATTTTCAATGTTCCCTTTTTTTTTACTCCTACCATTTCGTGAGTTATGACAAAATTCCAGAAGCCTTACTTTGCGTTTTATATATGAATAAATTATCATTTTTTGCATAGGTTGAAAAGCTGTGGTGCGAAAACTAAAAGTCGCAAAGCCAAGTTCTTTGCAGATTTGAATTAAGGACATCCCAAGTTATCATTTGCAATGTATCCCTTATTTTTACTCCTACCATTTCGTGAGTTATGACAAAATTCCAGAAGCCTTACTTTGCGTTTTATATATGAATAAATTATCATTTTTTGCATAGGTTGAAAAGCTGTGGTGCGAAAACTAAAAGTCGCACAGCCAAGTCCTTTGCAGATTTGAATTAAGGACATCCCAAGTTATCATTTGCAATGTAACCCTTATTTTTACTCCTACCATTTCGTGAGTTATGACAAAATTCCAGAAGCCTTACTTTGCGTTTTATATATGAATAAATTATCATTTTTTGCATAGGTTGAAAAGCTGTGGTGCGAAAACTAAAAGTCGCAAAGCCAAGTTCTTTGCAGATTTGAATTAAGGACATCCCAAGTTATCATTTGCAATGTATCCCTTATTTTTACTCCTACCATTTCGTGAGTTATGACAAAATTCCAGAAGCCTTACTTTGCGTTTTATATATGAATAAATTATCATTTTTTGCATAGGTTGAAAAGCTGTGGTGCGAAAACTAAAAGTCGCACAGCCGAGTTCTTTGCAGATTTGAATTAAGGACATCCCAAGTTATCATTTGCAATGTATCCCTTATTTTTACTCCTACCATTTCGTGAGTTATGACAAAATTCCAGAAGCCTTACTTTGCGTTTTATATATGAATAAATTATCATTTTTTGCATAGGTTGAAAAGCTGTGGTGCGAAAACTAAAAGTCGCACAGCCAAGTCCTTTGCAGATTTGAATTAAGGACATCCCAAGTTATCATTTGCAATGTAACCCTTATTTTTACTCCTACCATTTCGTGAGTTATGACAAAATTCCAGAAGCCTTACTTTGCGTTTTATATATGAATAAATTATCATTTTTTGCATAGGTTGAAAAGCTGTGGTGCGGAAACTAAAAGTCGCACAGCCAAGTCCTTTGCAGATTTGAATTAAGGACATCCCAAGTTATCATTTGCAATGTATCCCTTATTTTTACTCCTACCATTTCGTGAGTTACGACAAAATTCCAGAAGCCTTACTTTGCGTTTTATATATGAATAAATTATCATTTTTTGCATAGGTTGAAAAGCTGTGGTGCAAAAACTAAAAGTCGCACAGCCAAGTCCTTTGCAGATTTGAATTAAGGACATCCCAAGTTATCATTTGCAATGTATCCCTTATTTTTACTCCTACCATTTCGTGAGTTATGACAAAATTCCAGAAGCCTTACTTTGCGTTTTATATATGAATAAATTATCATTTTTTGCATAGGTTGAAAAGCTGTGGTGCGAAAACTAAAAGTCGCACAGCCAAGTTCTTTGCAGATTTGAATTAAGGACATCCCAAGTTATCATTTGCAATGTATCCCTTATTTTTACTCCTACCATTTCGTGAGTTATGACAAAATTCCAGAAGCCTTACTTTGCGTTTTATATATGAATAAATTATCATTTTTTGCATAGGTTGAAAAGCTGTGGTGCGAAAACTAAAAGTCGCACAGCCAAGTTCTTTGCAGATTTGAATTAAGGACATCCCAAGTTATCATTTGCAATGTAACCCTTATTTTTACTCCTACCATTTCGTGAGTTATGACAAAATTCCAGAAGCCTTACTTTGCGTTTTATATATGAATAAATTATCATTTTTTGCATAGGTTGAAAAGCTGTGGTGCGAAAACTAAAAGTCGCACAGCCAAGTTCTTTGCAGATTTGAATTAAGGACATCCCAAGTTATCATTTGCAATGTATCCCTTATTTTTACTCCTACCATTTCGTGAGTTATGACAAAATTCCAGAAGCCTTACTTTGCGTTTTATATATGAATAAATTATCATTTTTTGCATAGGTTGAAAAGCTGTGGTGCGAAAACTAAAAGTCGCACAGCCAAGTTCTTTGCAGATTTGAATTAAGGACATCCCAAGTTATCATTTGCAATGTATCCCTTATTTTTACTCCTACCATTTCGTGAGTTATGACAAAATTCCAGAAGCCTTACTTTGCGTTTTATATATGAATAAATTATCATTTTTTGCATAGGTTGAAAAGCTGTGGTGCGAAAACTAAAAGTCGCACAGCCAAGTTCTTTGCAGATTTGAATTAAGGACATCCCAAGTTATCATTTGCAATGTATCCCTTATTTTTACTCCTACCATTTCGTGAGTTATGACAAAATTCCAGAAGCCTTACTTTGCGTTTTATATATGAATAAATTATCATTTTTTGCATAGGTTGAAAAGCTGTGGTGCGAAAACTAAAAGTCGCACAGCCAAGTCCTTTGCAGATTTGAATTAAGGACATCCCAAGTTATCATTTGCAATGTATCCCTTATTTTTACTCCTACCATTTCGTGAGTTATGACAAAATTCCAGAAGCCTTAC
Source organism: Bombylius major (assembly GCA_932526495.1). Lineage (NCBI taxonomy): Eukaryota > Metazoa > Arthropoda > Insecta > Diptera > Bombyliidae > Bombylius > Bombylius major. The sequence continues at coordinate 10,202 of CAKOBA010000098.1, forward strand.
TTTGCGTTTTATATATGAATAAATTATCATTTTTTGCACAGGTTGAAAAGCTGTGGTGCGAAAACTAAAAGTCGCACAGCCAAGTCCTTTGCAGATTTGAATTAAGGACATCCCAAGTTATCATTTGCAATGTATCCCTTATTTTTACTCCTACCATTTCGTGAGTTATGACAAAATTCCAGAAGCCTTACTTTGCGTTTTATATATGAATAAATTATCATTTTTTGCATAGGTTGAAAAGCTGTGGTGCGAAAACTAAAAGTCGCACAGCCAAGTCCTTTGCAGATTTGAATTAAGGACATCCCAAGTTATCATTTGCAATGTATCCCTTATTTTTACTCCTACCATTTCGTGAGTTACGACAAAATTCCAGAAGCCTTACTTTGCGTTTTATATATGAATAAATTATCATTTTTTGCATAGGTTGAAAAGCTGTGGTGCGAAAACTAAAAGTCGCACAGCCAAGTCCTTTGCAGATTTGAATTAAGGACATCCCAAGTTATCATTTGCAATGTATCCCTTATTTTTACTCCTACCATTTCGTGAGTTACGACAAAATTCCAGAAGCCTTACTTTGCGTTTTATATATGAATAAATTATCATTTTTTGCATAGGTTGAAAAGCTGTGGTGCAAAAACTAAAAGTCGCACAGCCAAGTCCTTTGCAGATTTGAATTAAGGACATCCCAAGTTATCATTTGCAATGTATCCCTTATTTTTACTCCTACCATTTCGTGAGTTATGACAAAATTCCAGAAGCCTTACTTTGCGTTTTATATATGAATAAATTATCATTTTTTGCATAGGTTGAAAAGCTGTGGTGCGAAAACTAAAAGTCGCACAGCCAAGTTCTTTGCAGATTTGAATTAAGGACATCCCAAGTTATCATTTGCAATGTATCCCTTATTTTTACTCCTACCATTTCGTGAGTTATGACAAAATTCCAGAAGCCTTACTTTGCGTTTTATATATGAATAAATTATCATTTTTTGCATAGGTTGAAAAGCTGTGGTGCGAAAACTAAAAGTCGCACAGCCAAGTTCTTTGCAGATTTGAATTAAGGACATCCCAAGTTATCATTTGCAATGTATCCCTTATTTTTACTCCTACCATTTCGTGAGTTATGACAAAATTCCAGAAGCCTTACTTTGCGTTTTATATATGAATAAATTATCATTTTTTGCATAGGTTGAAAAGCTGTGGTGCGAAAACTAAAAGTCGCACAGCCAAGTTCTTTGCAGATTTGAATTAAGGACATCCCAAGTTATCATTTGCAATGTATCCCTTATTTTTACTCCTACCATTTCGTGAGTTATGACAAAATTCCAGAAGCCTTACTTTGCGTTTTATATATGAATAAATTATCATTTTTTGCATAGGTTGAAAAGCTGTGGTGCGAAAACTAAAAGTCGCACAGCCAAGTCCTTTGCAGATTTGAATTAAGGACATCCCAAGTTATCATTTGCAATGTATCCCTTATTTTTACTCCTACCATTTCGTGAGTTATGACAAAATTCCAGAAGCCTTACTTTGCGTTTTATATATGAATAAATTATCATTTTTTGCATAGGTTGAAAAGCTGTGGTGCGAAAACTAAAAGTCGCACAGCCAAGTTCTTTGCAGATTTGAATTAAGGACATCCCAAGTTATCATTTGCAATGTATCCCTTATTTTTACTCCTACCATTTCGTGAGTTATGACAAAATTCCAGAAGCCTTACTTTGCGTTTTATATATGAATAAATTATCATTTTTTGCATAGGTTGAAAAGCTGTGGTGCAAAAACTAAAAGTCGCACAGCCAAGTCCTTTGCAGATTTGAATTAAGGACATCCCAAGTTATCATTTGCAATGTATCCCTTATTTTTACTCCTACCATTTCGTGAGTTATGACAAAATTCCAGAAGCCTTACTTTGCGTTTTATATATGAATAAATTATCATTTTTTGCATAGGTTGAAAAGCTGTGGTGCGAAAACTAAAAGTCGCACAGCCGAGTTCTTTGCAGATTTGAATTAAGGACATCCCAAGTTATCATTTGCAATGTATCCCTTATTTTTACTCCTACCATTTCGTGAGTTATGACAAAATTCCAGAAGCCTTACTTTGCGTTTTATATATGAATAAATTATCATTTTTTGCATAGGTTGAAAAGCTGTGGTGCGAAAACTAAAAGTCGCACAGCCAAGTTCTTTGCAGATTTGAATTAAGGACATCCCAAGTTATCATTTGCAATGTATCCCTTATTTTTACTCCTACCATTTCGTGAGTTACGACAAAATTCCAGAAGCCTTACTTTGCGTTTTATATATGAATAAATTATCATTTTTTGCATAGGTTGAAAAGCTGTGGTGCGAAAACTAAAAGTCGCACAGCCAAGTTCTTTGCAGATTTGAATTAAGGACATCCCAAGTTATCATTTGCAATGTATCCCTTATTTTTACTCCTACCATTTCGTGAGTTATGACAAAATTCCAGAAGCCTTACTTTGCGTTTTATATATGAATAAATTATCATTTTTTGCATAGGTTGAAAAGCTGTGGTGCGAAAACTAAAAGTCGCACAGCCAAGTCCTTTGCAGATTTGAATTAAGGACATCCCAAGTTATCATTTGCAATGTATCCCTTATTTTTACTCCTACCATTTCGTGAGTTATGACAAAATTCCAGAAGCCTTACTTTGCGTTTTATATATGAATAAATTATCATTTTTTGCATAGGTTGAAAAGCTGTGGTGCGAAAACTAAAAGTCGCACAGCCAAGTTCTTTGCAGATTTGAATTAAGGACATCCCAAGTTATCATTTGCAATGTATCCCTTATTTTTACTCCTACCATTTCGTGAGTTATGACAAAATTCCAGAAGCCTTACTTTGCGTTTTATATATGAATAAATTATCATTTTTTGCATAGGTTGAAAAGCTGTGGTGCGAAAACTAAAAGTCGCACAGCCGAGTTCTTTGCAGATTTGAATTAAGGACATCCCAAGTTATCATTTGCAATGTTCTCTTTTTTTTTACTCCTACCATTTCGTGAGTTATGACAAAATTCCAGAAGCCTTACTTTGCGTTTTATATATGAATAAATTATCATTTTTTGCATAGGTTGAAAAGCTGTGGTGCGAAAACTAAAAGTCGCACAGCCAAGTTCTTTGCAGATTTGAATTAAGGACATCCCAAGTTATCATTTGCAATGTAACCCTTATTTTTACTCCTACCATTTCGTGAGTTATGACAAAATTCCAGAAGCCTTACTTTGCGTTTTATATATGAATAAATTATCATTTTTTGCATAGGTTGAAAAGCTGTGGTGCGAAAACTAAAAGTCGCACAGCCGAGTTCTTTGCAGATTTGAATTAAGGACATCCCAAGTTATCATTTGCAATGTATCCCTTATTTTTACTCCTACCATTTCGTGAGTTATGACAAAATTCCAGAAGCCTTACTTTGCGTTTTATATATGAATAAATTATCATTTTTTGCATAGGTTGAAAAGCTGTGGTGCGAAAACTAAAAGTCGCACAGCCAAGTTCTTTGCAGATTTGAATTAAGGACATCCCAAGTTATCATTTGCAATGTATCCATTATTTTTACTCCTACCATTTCGTGAGTTATGACAAAATTCCAGAAGCCTTACTTTGCGTTTTATATATGAATAAATTATCATTTTTTGCATAGGTTGAAAAGCTGTGGTGCGAAAACTAAAAGTCGCACAGCCAAGTTCTTTGCAGATTTGAATTAAGGACATCCCAAGTTATCATTTGCAATGTATCCCTTATTTTTACTCCTACCATTTCGTGAGTTATGACAAAATTCCAGAAGCCTTACTTTGCGTTTTATATATGAATAAATTATCATTTTTTGCATAGGTTGAAAAGCTGTGGTGCGAAAACTAAAAGTCGCACAGCCAAGTTCTTTGCAGATTTGAATTAAGGACATCCCAAGTTATCATTTGCAATGTTCCCTTATTTTTACTCCTACCATTTCGTGAGTTATGACAAAATTCCAGAAGCCTTACTTTGCGTTTTATATATGAATAAATTATCATTTTTTGCATAGGTTGAAAAGCTGTGGTGCGAAAACTAAAAGTCGCACAGCCAAGTTCTTTGCAGATTTGAATTAAGGACATCCCAAGTTATCATTTGCAATGTATCCCTTATTTTTACTCCTACCATTTCGTGAGTTATGACAAAATTCCAGAAGCCTTACTTTGCGTTTTATATATGAATAAATTATCATTTTTTGCATAGGTTGAAAAGCTGTGGTGCGAAAACTAAAAGTCGCACAGCCAAGTTCTTTGCAGATTTGAATTAAGGACATCCCAAGTTATCATTTGCAATGTATCCCTTATTTTTACTCCTACCATTTCGTGAGTTATGACAAAATTCCAGAAGCCTTACTTTGCGTTTTATATATGAATAAATTATCATTTTTTGCATAGGTTGAAAAGCTGTGGTGCGAAAACTAAAAGTCGCACAGCCAAGTTCTTTGCAGATTTGAATTAAGGACATCCCAAGTTATCATTTGCAATGTATCCCTTATTTTTACTCCTACCATTTCGTGAGTTATGACAAAATTCCAGAAGCCTTACTTTGCGTTTTATATATGAATAAATTATCATTTTTTGCATAGGTTGAAAAGCTGTGGTGCGAAAACTAAAAGTCGCAAAGCCAAGTTCTTTGCAGATTTGAATTAAGGACATCCCAAGTTATCATTTGCAATGTATCCCTTATTTTTACTCCTACCATTTCGTGAGTTATGACAAAATTCCAGAAGCCTTACTTTGCGTTTTATATATGAATAAATTATCATTTTTTGCATAGGTTGAAAAGCTGTGGTGCGAAAACTAAAAGTCGCACAGCCAAGTCCTTTGCAGATTTGAATTAAGGACATCCCAAGTTATCATTTGCAATGTATCCCTTATTTTTACTCCTACCATTTCGTGAGTTATGACAAAATTCCAGAAGCCTTACTTTGCGTTTTATATATGAATAAATTATCATTTTTTGCATAGGTTGAAAAGCTGTGGTGCGAAAACTAAAAGTCGCACAGCCAAGTCCTTTGCAGATTTGAATTAAGGACATCCCAAGTTATCATTTGCAATGTATCCCTTATTTTTACTCCTACCATTTCGTGAGTTATGACAAAATTCCAGAAGCCTTACTTTGCGTTTTATATATGAATAAATTATCATTTTTTGCATAGGTTGAAAAGCTGTGGTGCGAAAACTAAAAGTCGCACAGCCAAGTTCTTTGCAGATTTGAATTAAGGACATCCCAAGTTATCATTTGCAATGTATCCCTTATTTTTACTCCTACCATTTCGTGAGTTATGACAAAATTCCAGAAGCCTTACTTTGCGTTTTATATATGAATAAATTATCATTTTTTGCATAGGTTGAAAAGCTGTGGTGCGAAAACTAAAAGTCGCACAGCCAAGTTCTTTGCAGATTTGAATTAAGGACATCCCAAGTTATCATTTTCAATGTTCCCTTTTTTTTTACTCCTACCATTTCGTGAGTTATGACAAAATTCCAGAAGCCTTACTTTGCGTTTTATATATGAATAAATTATCATTTTTTGCATAGGTTGAAAAGCTGTGGTGCGAAAACTAAAAGTCGCACAGCCGAGTTCTTTGCAGATTTGAATTAAGGACATCCCAAGTTATCATTTGCAATGTAACCCTTATTTTTACTCCTACCATTTCGTGAGTTATGACAAAATTCCAGAAGCCTTACTTTGCGTTTTATATATGAATAAATTATCATTTTTTGCATAGGTTGAAAAGCTGTGGTGCGAAAACTAAAAGTCGCACAGCCAAGTCCTTTGCAGATTTGAATTAAGGACATCCCAAGTTATCATTTGCAATGTATCCCTTATTTTTACTCCTACCATTTCGTGAGTTATGACAAAATTCCAGAAGCCTTACTTTGCGTTTTATATATGAATAAATTATCATTTTTTGCATAGGTTGAAAAGCTGTGGTGCGAAAACTAAAAGTCGCACAGCCAAGTCCTTTGCAGATTTGAATTAAGGACATCCCAAGTTATCATTTGCAATGTATCCCTTATTTTTACTCCTACCATTTCGTGAGTTATGACAAAATTCCAGAAGCCTTACTTTGCGTTTTATATATGAATAAATTATCATTTTTTGCATAGGTTGAAAAGCTGTGGTGCGAAAACTAAAAGTCGCACAGCCAAGTTCTTTGCAGATTTGAATTAAGGACATCCCAAGTTATCATTTGCAATGTATCCCTTATTTTTACTCCTACCATTTCGTGAGTTATGACAAAATTCCAGAAGCCTTACTTTGCGTTTTATATATGAATAAATTATCATTTTTTGCATAGGTTGAAAAGCTGTGGTGCGAAAACTAAAAGTCGCACAGCCAAGTTCTTTGCAGATTTGAATTAAGGACATCCCAAGTTATCATTTTCAATGTTCCCTTTTTTTTTACTCCTACCATTTCGTGAGTTATGACAAAATTCCAGAAGCCTTACTTTGCGTTTTATATATGAATAAATTATCATTTTTTGCATAGGTTGAAAAGCTGTGGTGCGAAAACTAAAAGTCGCACAGCCAAGTTCTTTGCAGATTTGAATTAAGGACATCCCAAGTTATCATTTTCAATGTTCCCTTTTTTTTTACTCCTACCATTTCGTGAGTTATGACAAAATTCCAGAAGCCTTACTTTGCGTTTTATATATGAATAAATTATCATTTTTTGCATAGGTTGAAAAGCTGTGGTGCGAAAACTAAAAGTCGCACAGCCAAGTTCTTTGCAGATTTGAATTAAGGACATCCCAAGTTATCATTTGCAATGTATCCCTTATTTTTACTCCTACCATTTCGTGAGTTATGACAAAATTCCAGAAGCCTTACTTTGCGTTTTATATATGAATAAATTATCATTTTTTGCATAGGTTGAAAAGCTGTGGTGCGAAAACTGAAAGTCGCACAGCCAAGTCCTTTGCAGATTTGAATTAAGGACATCCCAAGTTATCATTTGCAATGTATCCCTTATTTTTACTCCTACCATTTCGTGAGTTACGACAAAATTCCAGAAGCCTTACTTTGCGTTTTATATATGAATAAATTATCATTTTTTGCATAGGTTGAAAAGCTGTGGTGCAAAAACTAAAAGTCGCACAGCCAAGTCCTTTGCAGATTTGAATTAAGGACATCCCAAGTTATCATTTGCAATGTATCCCTTATTTTTACTCCTACCATTTCGTGAGTTATGACAAAATTCCAGAAGCCTTACTTTGCGTTTTATATATGAATAAATTATCATTTTTTGCATAGGTTGAAAAGCTGTGGTGCGAAAACTAAAAGTCGCACAGCCGAGTTCTTTGCAGATTTGAATTAAGGACATCCCAAGTTATCATTTGCAATGTATCCCTTATTTTTACTCCTACCATTTCGTGAGTTATGACAAAATTCCAGAAGCCTTACTTTGCGTTTTATATATGAATAAATTATCATTTTTTGCATAGGTTGAAAAGCTGTGGTGCGAAAACTAAAAGTCGCACAGCCAAGTCCTTTGCAGATTTGAATTAAGGACATCCCAAGTTATCATTTGCAATGTATCCCTTATTTTTACTCCTACCATTTCGTGAGTTATGACAAAATTCCAGAAGCCTTACTTTGCGTTTTATATATGAATAAATTATCATTTTTTGCATAGGTTGAAAAGCTGTGGTGCGAAAACTAAAAGTCGCACAGCCAAGTCCTTTGCAGATTTGAATTAAGGACATCCCAAGTTATCATTTGCAATGTATCCCTTATTTTTACTCCTACCATTTCGTGAGTTATGACAAAATTCCAGAAGCCTTACTTTGCGTTTTATATATGAATAAATTATCATTTTTTGCATAGGTTGAAAAGCTGTGGTGCGAAAACTAAAAGTCGCACAGCCAAGTTCTTTGCAGATTTGAATTAAGGACATCCCAAGTTATCATTTGCAATGTATCCCTTATTTTTACTCCTACCATTTCGTGAGTTATGACAAAATTCCAGAAGCCTTACTTTGCGTTTTATATATGAATAAATTATCATTTTTTGCATAGGTTGAAAAGCTGTGGTGCGAAAACTAAAAGTCGCACAGCCGAGTTCTTTGCAGATTTGAATTAAGGACATCCCAAGTTATCATTTGCAATGTAACCCTTATTTTTACTCCTACCATTTCGTGAGTTATGACAAAATTCCAGAAGCCTTACTTTGCGTTTTATATATGAATAAATTATCATTTTTTGCATAGGTTGAAAAGCTGTGGTGCGAAAACTAAAAGTCGCAAAGCCAAGTTCTTTGCAGATTTGAATTAAGGACATCCCAAGTTATCATTTGCAATGTATCCCTTATTTTTACTCCTACCATTTCGTGAGTTATGACAAAATTCCAGAAGCCTTACTTTGCGTTTTATATATGAATAAATTATCATTTTTTGCATAGGTTGAAAAGCTGTGGTGCGAAAACTAAAAGTCGCACAGCCAAGTTCTTTGCAGATTTGAATTAAGGACATCCCAAGTTATCATTTGCAATGTATCCCTTATTTTTACTCCTACCATTTCGTGAGTTATGACAAAATTCCAGAAGCCTTACTTTGCGTTTTATATATGAATAAATTATCATTTTTTGCATAGGTTGAAAAGCTGTGGTGCGAAAACTAAAAGTCGCACAGCCAAGTTCTTTGCAGATTTGAATTAAGGACATCCCAAGTTATCATTTGCAATGTATCCCTTATTTTTACTCCTACCATTTCGTGAGTTATGACAAAATTCCAGAAGCCTTACTTTGCGTTTTATATATGAATAAATTATCATTTTTTGCATAGGTTGAAAAGCTGTGGTGCGAAAACTAAAAGTCGCACAGCCAAGTTCTTTGCAGATTTGAATTAAGGACATCCCAAGTTATCATTTGCAATGTATCCCTTATTTTTACTCCTACCATTTCGTGAGTTATGACAAAATTCCAGAAGCCTTACTTTGCGTTTTATATATGAATAAATTATCATTTTTTGCATAGGTTGAAAAGCTGTGGTGCGAAAACTAAAAGTCGCACAGCCAAGTTCTTTGCAGATTTGAATTAAGGACATCCCAAGTTATCATTTGCAATGTAACCCTTATTTTTACTCCTACCATTTCGTGAGTTATGACAAAATTCCAGAAGCCTTACTTTGCGTTTTATATATGAATAAATTATCATTTTTTGCATAGGTTGAAAAGCTGTGGTGCGAAAACTAAAAGTCGCACAGCCAAGTCCTTTGCAGATTTGAATTAAGGACATCCCAAGTTATCATTTGCAATGTATCCCTTATTTTTACTCCTACCATTTCGTGAGTTATGACAAAATTCCAGAAGCCTTACTTTGCGTTTTATATATGAATAAATTATCATTTTTTGCATAGGTTGAAAAGCTGTGGTGCGAAAACTAAAAGTCGCACAGCCAAGTTCTTTGCAGATTTGAATTAAGGACATCCCAAGTTATCATTTGCAATGTATCCCTTATTTTTACTCCTACCATTTCGTGAGTTATGACAAAATTCCAGAAGCCTTACTTTGCGTTTTATATATGAATAAATTATCATTTTTTGCATAGGTTGAAAAGCTGTGGTGCGAAAACTAAAAGTCGCACAGCCAAGTTCTTTGCAGATTTGAATTAAGGACATCCCAAGTTATCATTTGCAATGTATCCCTTATTTTTACTCCTACCATTTCGTGAGTTATGACAAAATTCCAGAAGCCTTACTTTGCGTTTTATATATGAATAAATTATCATTTTTTGCATAGGTTGAAAAGCTGTGGTGCGAAAACTAAAAGTCGCACAGCCAAGTTCTTTGCAGATTTGAATTAAGGACATCCCAAGTTATCATTTGCAATGTATCCCTTATTTTTACTCCTACCATTTCGTGAGTTATGACAAAATTCCAGAAGCCTTACTTTGCGTTTTATATATGAATAAATTATCATTTTTTGCATAGGTTGAAAAGCTGTGGTGCGAAAACTAAAAGTCGCAAAGCCAAGTTCTTTGCAGATTTGAATTAAGGACATCCCAAGTTATCATTTGCAATGTAACCCTTATTTTTACTCCTACCATTTCGTGAGTTATGACAAAATTCCAGAAGCCTTACTTTGCGTTTTATATATGAATAAATTATCATTTTTTGCATAGGTTGAAAAGCTGTGGTGCGAAAACTAAAAGTCGCACAGCCAAGTTCTTTGCAGATTTGAATTAAGGACATCCCAAGTTATCATTTGCAATGTATCCCTTATTTTTACTCCTACCATTTCGTGAGTTATGACAAAATTCCAGAAGCCTTACTTTGCGTTTTATATATGAATAAATTATCATTTTTTGCATAGGTTGAAAAGCTGTGGTGCGAAAACTAAAAGTCGCACAGCCAAGTTCTTTGCAGATTTGAATTAAGGACATCCCAAGTTATCATTTGCAATGTATCCCTTATTTTTACTCCTACCATTTCGTGAGTTATGACAAAATTCCAGAAGCCTTACTTTGCGTTTTATATATGAATAAATTATCATTTTTTGCATAGGTTGAAAAGCTGTGGTGCGAAAACTAAAAGTCGCACAGCCGAGTTCTTTGCAGATTTGAATTAAGGACATCCCAAGTTATCATTTGCAATGTATCCCTTATTTTTACTCCTACCATTTCGTGAGTTATGACAAAATTCCAGAAGCCTTACTTTGCGTTTTATATATGAATAAATTATCATTTTTTGCATAGGTTGAAAAGCTGTGGTGCGAAAACTAAAAGTCGCAAAGCCAAGTTCTTTGCAGATTTGAATTAAGGACATCCCAAGTTATCATTTGCAATGTATCCCTTATTTTTACTCCTACCATTTCGTGAGTTATGACAAAATTCCAGAAGCCTTACTTTGCGTTTTATATATGAATAAATTATCATTTTTTGCATAGGTTGAAAAGCTGTGGTGCGAAAACTAAAAGTCGCACAGCCAAGTTCTTTGCAGATTTGAATTAAGGACATCCCAAGTTATCATTTGCAATGTATCCCTTATTTTTACTCCTACCATTTCGTGAGTTATGACAAAATTCCAGAAGCCTTACTTTGCGTTTTATATATGAATAAATTATCATTTTTTGCATAGGTTGAAAAGCTGTGGTGCGAAAACTAAAAGTCGCACAGCCAAGTCCTTTGCAGATTTGAATTAAGGACATCCCAAGTTATCATTTGCAATGTATCCCTTATTTTTACTCCTACCATTTCGTGAGTTATGACAAAATTCCAGAAGCCTTACTTTGCGTTTTATATATGAATAAATTATCATTTTTTGCATAGGTTGAAAAGCTGTGGTGCGAAAACTAAAAGTCGCAAAGCCAAGTTCTTTGCAGATTTGAATTAAGGACATCCCAAGTTATCATTTGCAATGTATCCCTTATTTTTACTCCTACCATTTCGTGAGTTATGACAAAATTCCAGAAGCCTTACTTTGCGTTTTATATATGAATAAATTATCATTTTTTGCATAGGTTGAAAAGCTGTGGTGCGAAAACTAAAAGTCGCAAAGCCAAGTTCTTTGCAGATTTGAATTAAGGACATCCCAAGTTATCATTTGCAATGTATCCCTTATTTTTACTCCTACCATTTCGTGAGTTATGACAAAATTCCAGAAGCCTTACTTTGCGTCTTATATATGAATAAATTATCATTTTTTGCATAGGTTGAAAAGCTGTGGTGCGAAAACTAAAAGTCGCACAGCCGAGTTCTTTGCAGATTTGAATTAAGGACATCCCAAGTTATCATTTGCAATGTATCCCTTATTTTTACTCCTACCATTTCGTGAGTTATGACAAAATTCCAGAAGCCTTACTTTGCGTTTTATATATGAATAAATTATCATTTTTTGCATAGGTTGAAAAGCTGTGGTGCGAAAACTAAAAGTCGCACAGCCAAGTTCTTTGCAGATTTGAATTAAGGACATCCCAAGTTATCATTTGCAATGTATCCCTTATTTTTACTCCTACCATTTCGTGAGTTATGACAAAATTCCAGAAGCCTTACTTTGCGTTTTATATATGAATAAATTATCATTTTTTGCATAGGTTGAAAAGCTGTGGTGCGAAAACTAAAAGTCGCACAGCCAAGTTCTTTGCAGATTTGAATTAAGGACATCCCAAGTTATCATTTGCAATGTATCCCTTATTTTTACTCCTACCATTTCGTGAGTTATGACAAAATTCCAGAAGCCTTACTTTGCGTTTTATATATGAATAAATTATCATTTTTTGCATAGGTTGAAAAGCTGTGGTGCGAAAACTAAAAGTCGCAAAGCCAAGTTCTTTGCAGATTTGAATTAAGGACATCCCAAGTTATCATTTGCAATGTATCCCTTATTTTTACTCCTACCATTTCGTGAGTTATGACAAAATTCCAGAAGCCTTACTTTGCGTCTTATATATGAATAAATTATCATTTTTTGCATAGGTTGAAAAG
>CAKOBA010000099.1:0-22590 GCA_932526495.1 Bombylius major
CCCTTATTTTTACTCCTACCATTTCGTGAGTTATGACAAAATTCCAGAAGCCTTACTTTGCGTTTTATATATGAATAAATTATCATTTTTTGCATAGGTTGAAAAGCTGTGGTGCGAAAACTAAAAGTCGCACAGCCAAGTTCTTTGCAGATTTGAATTAAGGACATCCCAAGTTATCATTTGCAATGTATCCCTTATTTTTACTCCTACCATTTCGTGAGTTACGACAAAATTCCAGAAGCCTTACTTTGCGTTTTATATATGAATAAATTATCATTTTTTGCATAGGTTGAAAAGCTGTGGTGCGAAAACTAAAAGTCGCACAGCCAAGTTCTTTGCAGATTTGAATTAAGGACATCCCAAGTTATCATTTGCAATGTATCCCTTATTTTTACTCCTACCATTTCGTGAGTTATGACAAAATTCCAGAAGCCTTACTTTGCGTTTTATATATGAATAAATTATCATTTTTTGCATAGGTTGAAAAGCTGTGGTGCGAAAACTAAAAGTCGCACAGCCAAGTTCTTTGCAGATTTGAATTAAGGACATCCCAAGTTATCATTTGCAATGTATCCCTTATTTTTACTCCTACCATTTCGTGAGTTATGACAAAATTCCAGAAGCCTTACTTTGCGTTTTATATATGAATAAATTATCATTTTTTGCATAGGTTGAAAAGCTGTGGTGCGAAAACTAAAAGTCGCAAAGCCAAGTTCTTTGCAGATTTGAATTAAGGACATCCCAAGTTATCATTTGCAATGTATCCCTTATTTTTACTCCTACCATTTCGTGAGTTATGACAAAATTCCAGAAGCCTTACTTTGCGTTTTATATATGAATAAGTTATCATTTTTTGCATAGGTTGAAAAGCTGTGGTGCGAAAACTAAAAGTCGCACAGCCAAGTTCTTTGCAGATTTGAATTAAGGACATCCCAAGTTATCATTTGCAATGTATCCCTTATTTTTACTCCTACCATTTCGTGAGTTATGACAAAATTCCAGAAGCCTTACTTTGCGTTTTATATATGAATAAATTATCATTTTTTGCATAGGTTGAAAAGCTGTGGTGCGAAAACTAAAAGTCGCACAGCCAAGTTCTTTGCAGATTTGAATTAAGGACATCCCAAGTTATCATTTGCAATGTATCCCTTATTTTTACTCCTACCATTTCGTGAGTTATGACAAAATTCCAGAAGCCTTACTTTGCGTTTTATATATGAATAAATTATCATTTTTTGCATAGGTTGAAAAGCTGTGGTGCGAAAACTAAAAGTCGCACAGCCAAGTCCTTTGCAGATTTGAATTAAGGACATCCCAAGTTATCATTTGCAATGTATCCCTTATTTTTACTCCTACCATTTCGTGAGTTATGACAAAATTCCAGAAGCCTTACTTTGCGTTTTATATATGAATAAATTATCATTTTTTGCATAGGTTGAAAAGCTGTGGTGCGAAAACTAAAAGTCGCACAGCCAAGTTCTTTGCAGATTTGAATTAAGGACATCCCAAGTTATCATTTGCAATGTATCCCTTATTTTTACTCCTACCATTTCGTGAGTTATGACAAAATTCCAGAAGCCTTACTTTGCGTTTTATATATGAATAAATTATCATTTTTTGCATAGGTTGAAAAGCTGTGGTGCGAAAACTAAAAGTCGCACAGCCAAGTCCTTTGCAGATTTGAATTAAGGACATCCCAAGTTATCATTTGCAATGTATCCCTTATTTTTACTCCTACCATTTCGTGAGTTATGACAAAATTCCAGAAGCCTTACTTTGCGTTTTATATATGAATAAATTATCATTTTTTGCATAGGTTGAAAAGCTGTGGTGCGAAAACTAAAAGTCGCAAAGCCAAGTTCTTTGCAGATTTGAATTAAGGACATCCCAAGTTATCATTTGCAATGTATCCCTTATTTTTACTCCTACCATTTCGTGAGTTATGACAAAATTCCAGAAGCCTTACTTTGCGTTTTATATATGAATAAGTTATCATTTTTTGCATAGGTTGAAAAGCTGTGGTGCGAAAACTAAAAGTCGCACAGCCAAGTTCTTTGCAGATTTGAATTAAGGACATCCCAAGTTATCATTTGCAATGTATCCCTTATTTTTACTCCTACCATTTCGTGAGTTATGACAAAATTCCAGAAGCCTTACTTTGCGTTTTATATATGAATAAATTATCATTTTTTGCATAGGTTGAAAAGCTGTGGTGCGAAAACTAAAAGTCGCACAGCCAAGTTCTTTGCAGATTTGAATTAAGGACATCCCAAGTTATCATTTGCAATGTATCCCTTATTTTTACTCCTACCATTTCGTGAGTTATGACAAAATTCCAGAAGCCTTACTTTGCGTTTTATATATGAATAAATTATCATTTTTTGCATAGGTTGAAAAGCTGTGGTGCGAAAACTAAAAGTCGCACAGCCAAGTCCTTTGCAGATTTGAATTAAGGACATCCCAAGTTATCATTTGCAATGTATCCCTTATTTTTACTCCTACCATTTCGTGAGTTATGACAAAATTCCAGAAGCCTTACTTTGCGTTTTATATATGAATAAATTATCATTTTTTGCATAGGTTGAAAAGCTGTGGTGCGAAAACTAAAAGTCGCACAGCCAAGTTCTTTGCAGATTTGAATTAAGGACATCCCAAGTTATCATTTGCAATGTATCCCTTATTTTTACTCCTACCATTTCGTGAGTTATGACAAAATTCCAGAAGCCTTACTTTGCGTTTTATATATGAATAAATTATCATTTTTTGCATAGGTTGAAAAGCTGTGGTGCAAAAACTAAAAGTCGCACAGCCAAGTCCTTTGCAGATTTGAATTAAGGACATCCCAAGTTATCATTTGCAATGTATCCCTTATTTTTACTCCTACCATTTCGTGAGTTATGACAAAATTCCAGAAGCCTTACTTTGCGTTTTATATATGAATAAATTATCATTTTTTGCATAGGTTGAAAAGCTGTGGTGCGAAAACTAAAAGTCGCACAGCCAAGTTCTTTGCAGATTTGAATTAAGGACATCCCAAGTTATCATTTGCAATGTATCCCTTATTTTTACTCCTACCATTTCGTGAGTTACGACAAAATTCCAGAAGCCTTACTTTGCGTTTTATATATGAATAAATTATCATTTTTTGCATAGGTTGAAAAGCTGTGGTGCGAAAACTAAAAGTCGCACAGCCAAGTTCTTTGCAGATTTGAATTAAGGACATCCCAAGTTATCATTTGCAATGTATCCCTTATTTTTACTCCTACCATTTCGTGAGTTATGACAAAATTCCAGAAGCCTTACTTTGCGTCTTATATATGAATAAATTATCATTTTTTGCATAGGTTGAAAAGCTGTGGTGCGAAAACTAAAAGTCGCACAGCCAAGTTCTTTGCAGATTTGAATTAAGGACATCCCAAGTTATCATTTGCAATGTATCCCTTATTTTTACTCCTACCATTTCGTGAGTTATGACAAAATTCCAGAAGCCTTACTTTGCGTTTTATATATGAATAAATTATCATTTTTTGCATAGGTTGAAAAGCTGTGGTGCGAAAACTAAAAGTCGCACAGCCAAGTTCTTTGCAGATTTGAATTAAGGACATCCCAAGTTATCATTTGCAATGTATCCCTTATTTTTACTCCTACCATTTCGTGAGTTATGACAAAATTCCAGAAGCCTTACTTTGCGTTTTATATATGAATAAGTTATCATTTTTTGCATAGGTTGAAAAGCTGTGGTGCGAAAACTAAAAGTCGCACAGCCAAGTTCTTTGCAGATTTGAATTAAGGACATCCCAAGTTATCATTTGCAATGTATCCCTTATTTTTACTCCTACCATTTCGTGAGTTATGACAAAATTCCAGAAGCCTTACTTTGCGTTTTATATATGAATAAATTATCATTTTTTGCATAGGTTGAAAAGCTGTGGTGCGAAAACTAAAAGTCGCACAGCCAAGTCCTTTGCAGATTTGAATTAAGGACATCCCAAGTTATCATTTGCAATGTATCCCTTATTTTTACTCCTACCATTTCGTGAGTTATGACAAAATTCCAGAAGCCTTACTTTGCGTTTTATATATGAATAAATTATCATTTTTTGCATAGGTTGAAAAGCTGTGGTGCGAAAACTAAAAGTCGCACAGCCAAGTCCTTTGCAGATTTGAATTAAGGACATCCCAAGTTATCATTTGCAATGTATCCCTTATTTTTACTCCTACCATTTCGTGAGTTATGACAAAATTCCAGAAGCCTTACTTTGCGTTTTATATATGAATAAATTATCATTTTTTGCATAGGTTGAAAAGCTGTGGTGCGAAAACTAAAAGTCGCACAGCCAAGTTCTTTGCAGATTTGAATTAAGGACATCCCAAGTTATCATTTGCAATGTATCCCTTATTTTTACTCCTACCATTTCGTGAGTTATGACAAAATTCCAGAAGCCTTACTTTGCGTTTTATATATGAATAAATTATCATTTTTTGCATAGGTTGAAAAGCTGTGGTGCGAAAACTAAAAGTCGCACAGCCAAGTTCTTTGCAGATTTGAATTAAGGACATCCCAAGTTATCATTTGCAATGTATCCCTTATTTTTACTCCTACCATTTCGTGAGTTACGACAAAATTCCAGAAGCCTTACTTTGCGTTTTATATATGAATAAATTATCATTTTTTGCATAGGTTGAAAAGCTGTGGTGCGAAAACTAAAAGTCGCACAGCCAAGTTCTTTGCAGATTTGAATTAAGGACATCCCAAGTTATCATTTGCAATGTATCCCTTATTTTTACTCCTACCATTTCGTGAGTTATGACAAAATTCCAGAAGCCTTACTTTGCGTCTTATATATGAATAAATTATCATTTTTTGCATAGGTTGAAAAGCTGTGGTGCGAAAACTAAAAGTCGCACAGCCAAGTTCTTTGCAGATTTGAATTAAGGACATCCCAAGTTATCATTTGCAATGTATCCCTTATTTTTACTCCTACCATTTCGTGAGTTATGACAAAATTCCAGAAGCCTTACTTTGCGTTTTATATATGAATAAATTATCATTTTTTGCATAGGTTGAAAAGCTGTGGTGCGAAAACTAAAAGTCGCACAGCCAAGTTCTTTGCAGATTTGAATTAAGGACATCCCAAGTTATCATTTGCAATGTATCCCTTATTTTTACTCCTACCATTTCGTGAGTTATGACAAAATTCCAGAAGCCTTACTTTGCGTTTTATATATGAATAAGTTATCATTTTTTGCATAGGTTGAAAAGCTGTGGTGCGAAAACTAAAAGTCGCACAGCCAAGTTCTTTGCAGATTTGAATTAAGGACATCCCAAGTTATCATTTGCAATGTATCCCTTATTTTTACTCCTACCATTTCGTGAGTTATGACAAAATTCCAGAAGCCTTACTTTGCGTTTTATATATGAATAAATTATCATTTTTTGCATAGGTTGAAAAGCTGTGGTGCGAAAACTAAAAGTCGCACAGCCAAGTTCTTTGCAGATTTGAATTAAGGACATCCCAAGTTATCATTTGCAATGTATCCCTTATTTTTACTCCTACCATTTCGTGAGTTATGACAAAATTCCAGAAGCCTTACTTTGCGTTTTATATATGAATAAATTATCATTTTTTGCATAGGTTGAAAAGCTGTGGTGCGAAAACTAAAAGTCGCACAGCCAAGTTCTTTGCAGATTTGAATTAAGGACATCCCAAGTTATCATTTGCAATGTATCCCTTATTTTTACTCCTACCATTTCGTGAGTTATGACAAAATTCCAGAAGCCTTACTTTGCGTTTTATATATGAATAAATTATCATTTTTTGCATAGGTTGAAAAGCTGTGGTGCGAAAACTAAAAGTCGCACAGCCAAGTTCTTTGCAGATTTGAATTAAGGACATCCCAAGTTATCATTTGCAATGTATCCCTTATTTTTACTCCTACCATTTCGTGAGTTACGACAAAATTCCAGAAGCCTTACTTTGCGTTTTATATATGAATAAATTATCATTTTTTGCATAGGTTGAAAAGCTGTGGTGCGAAAACTAAAAGTCGCACAGCCAAGTTCTTTGCAGATTTGAATTAAGGACATCCCAAGTTATCATTTGCAATGTATCCCTTATTTTTACTCCTACCATTTCGTGAGTTATGACAAAATTCCAGAAGCCTTACTTTGCGTCTTATATATGAATAAATTATCATTTTTTGCATAGGTTGAAAAGCTGTGGTGCGAAAACTAAAAGTCGCACAGCCAAGTTCTTTGCAGATTTGAATTAAGGACATCCCAAGTTATCATTTGCAATGTATCCCTTATTTTTACTCCTACCATTTCGTGAGTTATGACAAAATTCCAGAAGCCTTACTTTGCGTTTTATATATGAATAAATTATCATTTTTTGCATAGGTTGAAAAGCTGTGGTGCGAAAACTAAAAGTCGCACAGCCAAGTTCTTTGCAGATTTGAATTAAGGACATCCCAAGTTATCATTTGCAATGTATCCCTTATTTTTACTCCTACCATTTCGTGAGTTATGACAAAATTCCAGAAGCCTTACTTTGCGTTTTATATATGAATAAGTTATCATTTTTTGCATAGGTTGAAAAGCTGTGGTGCGAAAACTAAAAGTCGCACAGCCAAGTTCTTTGCAGATTTGAATTAAGGACATCCCAAGTTATCATTTGCAATGTATCCCTTATTTTTACTCCTACCATTTCGTGAGTTATGACAAAATTCCAGAAGCCTTACTTTGCGTTTTATATATGAATAAATTATCATTTTTTGCATAGGTTGAAAAGCTGTGGTGCGAAAACTAAAAGTCGCACAGCCAAGTTCTTTGCAGATTTGAATTAAGGACATCCCAAGTTATCATTTGCAATGTATCCCTTATTTTTACTCCTACCATTTCGTGAGTTATGACAAAATTCCAGAAGCCTTACTTTGCGTTTTATATATGAATAAATTATCATTTTTTGCATAGGTTGAAAAGCTGTGGTGCGAAAACTAAAAGTCGCACAGCCAAGTCCTTTGCAGATTTGAATTAAGGACATCCCAAGTTATCATTTGCAATGTATCCCTTATTTTTACTCCTACCATTTCGTGAGTTATGACAAAATTCCAGAAGCCTTACTTTGCGTTTTATATATGAATAAATTATCATTTTTTGCATAGGTTGAAAAGCTGTGGTGCGAAAACTAAAAGTCGCACAGCCAAGTCCTTTGCAGATTTGAATTAAGGACATCCCAAGTTATCATTTGCAATGTATCCCTTATTTTTACTCCTACCATTTCGTGAGTTATGACAAAATTCCAGAAGCCTTACTTTGCGTTTTATATATGAATAAATTATCATTTTTTGCATAGGTTGAAAAGCTGTGGTGCGAAAACTAAAAGTCGCACAGCCAAGTTCTTTGCAGATTTGAATTAAGGACATCCCAAGTTATCATTTGCAATGTATCCCTTATTTTTACTCCTACCATTTCGTGAGTTATGACAAAATTCCAGAAGCCTTACTTTGCGTTTTATATATGAATAAGTTATCATTTTTTGCATAGGTTGAAAAGCTGTGGTGCGAAAACTAAAAGTCGCACAGCCAAGTTCTTTGCAGATTTGAATTAAGGACATCCCAAGTTATCATTTGCAATGTATCCCTTATTTTTACTCCTACCATTTCGTGAGTTATGACAAAATTCCAGAAGCCTTACTTTGCGTTTTATATATGAATAAATTATCATTTTTTGCATAGGTTGAAAAGCTGTGGTGCGAAAACTAAAAGTCGCACAGCCAAGTTCTTTGCAGATTTGAATTAAGGACATCCCAAGTTATCATTTGCAATGTATCCCTTATTTTTACTCCTACCATTTCGTGAGTTATGACAAAATTCCAGAAGCCTTACTTTGCGTTTTATATATGAATAAATTATCATTTTTTGCATAGGTTGAAAAGCTGTGGTGCGAAAACTAAAAGTCGCACAGCCAAGTTCTTTGCAGATTTGAATTAAGGACATCCCAAGTTATCATTTGCAATGTATCCCTTATTTTTACTCCTACCATTTCGTGAGTTATGACAAAATTCCAGAAGCCTTACTTTGCGTTTTATATATGAATAAATTATCATTTTTTGCATAGGTTGAAAAGCTGTGGTGCGAAAACTAAAAGTCGCACAGCCAAGTCCTTTGCAGATTTGAATTAAGGACATCCCAAGTTATCATTTGCAATGTATCCCTTATTTTTACTCCTACCATTTCGTGAGTTATGACAAAATTCCAGAAGCCTTACTTTGCGTTTTATATATGAATAAATTATCATTTTTTGCATAGGTTGAAAAGCTGTGGTGCGAAAACTAAAAGTCGCACAGCCAAGTCCTTTGCAGATTTGAATTAAGGACATCCCAAGTTATCATTTGCAATGTATCCCTTATTTTTACTCCTACCATTTCGTGAGTTATGACAAAATTCCAGAAGCCTTACTTTGCGTTTTATATATGAATAAATTATCATTTTTTGCATAGGTTGAAAAGCTGTGGTGCGAAAACTAAAAGTCGCACAGCCGAGTTCTTTGCAGATTTGAATTAAGGACATCCCAAGTTATCATTTGCAATGTATCCCTTATTTTTACTCCTACCATTTCGTGAGTTATGACAAAATTCCAGAAGCCTTACTTTGCGTTTTATATATGAATAAATTATCATTTTTTGCATAGGTTGAAAAGCTGTGGTGCGAAAACTAAAAGTCGCACAGCCAAGTTCTTTGCAGATTTGAATTAAGGACATCCCAAGTTATCATTTGCAATGTTCCCTTTTTTTTTACTCCTACCATTTCGTGAGTTACGACAAAATTCCAGAAGCCTTACTTTGCGTTTTATATATGAATAAATTATCATTTTTTGCATAGGTTGAAAAGCTGTGGTGCGAAAACTAAAAGTCGCACAGCCAAGTTCTTTGCAGATTTGAATTAAGGACATCCCAAGTTATCATTTGCAATGTATCCCTTATTTTTACTCCTACCATTTCGTGAGTTATGACAAAATTCCAGAAGCCTTACTTTGCGTTTTATATATGAATAAATTATCATTTTTTGCATAGGTTGAAAAGCTGTGGTGCGAAAACTAAAAGTCGCACAGCCAAGTTCTTTGCAGATTTGAATTAAGGACATCCCAAGTTATCATTTGCAATGTATCCCTTATTTTTACTCCTACCATTTCGTGAGTTATGACAAAATTCCAGAAGCCTTACTTTGCGTTTTATATATGAATAAATTATCATTTTTTGCATAGGTTGAAAAGCTGTGGTGCGAAAACTAAAAGTCGCACAGCCAAGTTCTTTGCAGATTTGAATTAAGGACATCCCAAGTTATCATTTGCAATGTATCCCTTATTTTTACTCCTACCATTTCGTGAGTTATGACAAAATTCCAGAAGCCTTACTTTGCGTTTTATATATGAATAAATTATCATTTTTTGCATAGGTTGAAAAGCTGTGGTGCGAAAACTAAAAGTCGCACAGCCAAGTTCTTTGCAGATTTGAATTAAGGACATCCCAAGTTATCATTTGCAATGTATCCCTTATTTTTACTCCTACCATTTCGTGAGTTATGACAAAATTCCAGAAGCCTTACTTTGCGTTTTATATATGAATAAATTATCATTTTTTGCATAGGTTGAAAAGCTGTGGTGCGAAAACTAAAAGTCGCACAGCCAAGTTCTTTGCAGATTTGAATTAAGGACATCCCAAGTTATCATTTGCAATGTATCCCTTATTTTTACTCCTACCATTTCGTGAGTTATGACAAAATTCCAGAAGCCTTACTTTGCGTTTTATATATGAATAAATTATCATTTTTTGCATAGGTTGAAAAGCTGTGGTGCGAAAACTAAAAGTCGCACAGCCAAGTCCTTTGCAGATTTGAATTAAGGACATCCCAAGTTATCATTTGCAATGTATCCCTTATTTTTACTCCTACCATTTCGTGAGTTATGACAAAATTCCAGAAGCCTTACTTTGCGTTTTATATATGAATAAATTATCATTTTTTGCATAGGTTGAAAAGCTGTGGTGCGAAAACTAAAAGTCGCAAAGCCAAGTTCTTTGCAGATTTGAATTAAGGACATCCCAAGTTATCATTTGCAATGTATCCCTTATTTTTACTCCTACCATTTCGTGAGTTATGACAAAATTCCAGAAGCCTTACTTTGCGTTTTATATATGAATAAATTATCATTTTTTGCATAGGTTGAAAAGCTGTGGTGCGAAAACTAAAAGTCGCACAGCCAAGTTCTTTGCAGATTTGAATTAAGGACATCCCAAGTTATCATTTGCAATGTTCCCTTTTTTTTTACTCCTACCATTTCGTGAGTTACGACAAAATTCCAGAAGCCTTACTTTGCGTTTTATATATGAATAAATTATCATTTTTTGCATAGGTTGAAAAGCTGTGGTGCGAAAACTAAAAGTCGCACAGCCAAGTTCTTTGCAGATTTGAATTAAGGACATCCCAAGTTATCATTTGCAATGTATCCCTTATTTTTACTCCTACCATTTCGTGAGTTATGACAAAATTCCAGAAGCCTTACTTTGCGTTTTATATATGAATAAATTATCATTTTTTGCATAGGTTGAAAAGCTGTGGTGCGAAAACTAAAAGTCGCACAGCCAAGTTCTTTGCAGATTTGAATTAAGGACATCCCAAGTTATCATTTGCAATGTAACCCTTATTTTTACTCCTACCATTTCGTGAGTTATGACAAAATTCCAGAAGCCTTACTTTGCGTTTTATATATGAATAAATTATCATTTTTTGCATAGGTTGAAAAGCTGTGGTGCGAAAACTAAAAGTCGCACAGCCAAGTTCTTTGCAGATTTGAATTAAGGACATCCCAAGTTATCATTTGCAATGTATCCCTTATTTTTACTCCTACCATTTCGTGAGTTATGACAAAATTCCAGAAGCCTTACTTTGCGTTTTATATATGAATAAATTATCATTTTTTGCATAGGTTGAAAAGCTGTGGTGCGAAAACTAAAAGTCGCACAGCCAAGTTCTTTGCAGATTTGAATTAAGGACATCCCAAGTTATCATTTGCAATGTATCCCTTATTTTTACTCCTACCATTTCGTGAGTTATGACAAAATTCCAGAAGCCTTACTTTGCGTTTTATATATGAATAAATTATCATTTTTTGCATAGGTTGAAAAGCTGTGGTGCGAAAACTAAAAGTCGCACAGCCGAGTTCTTTGCAGATTTGAATTAAGGACATCCCAAGTTATCATTTGCAGAGTAACCCTTATTTTTACTCCTACCATTTCGTGAGTTATGACAAAATTCCAGAAGCCTTACTTTGCGTTTTATATATGAATAAATTATCATTTTTTGCATAGGTTGAAAAGCTGTGGTGCGAAAACTAAAAGTCGCACAGCCAAGTTCTTTGCAGATTTGAATTAAGGACATCCCAAGTTATCATTTGCAATGTATCCCTTATTTTTACTCCTACCATTTCGTGAGTTATGACAAAATTCCAGAAGCCTTACTTTGCGTTTTATATATGAATAAATTATCATTTTTTGCATAGGTTGAAAAGCTGTGGTGCGAAAACTAAAAGTCGCACAGCCGAGTTCTTTGCAGATTTGAATTAAGGACATCCCAAGTTATCATTTGCAATGTAACCCTTATTTTTACTCCTACCATTTCGTGAGTTATGACAAAATTCCAGAAGCCTTACTTTGCGTTTTATATATGAATAAATTATCATTTTTTGCATAGGTTGAAAAGCTGTGGTGCGAAAACTAAAAGTCGCACAGCCAAGTTCTTTGCAGATTTGAATTAAGGACATCCCAAGTTATCATTTGCAATGTATCCCTTATTTTTACTCCTACCATTTCGTGAGTTATGACAAAATTCCAGAAGCCTTACTTTGCGTTTTATATATGAATAAATTATCATTTTTTGCATAGGTTGAAAAGCTGTGGTGCGAAAACTAAAAGTCGCACAGCCGAGTTCTTTGCAGATTTGAATTAAGGACATCCCAAGTTATCATTTGCAATGTATCCCTTATTTTTACTCCTACCATTTCGTGAGTTATGACAAAATTCCAGAAGCCTTACTTTGCGTTTTATATATGAATAAGTTATCATTTTTTGCATAGGTTGAAAAGCTGTGGTGCGAAAACTAAAAGTCGCACAGCCAAGTTCTTTGCAGATTTGAATTAAGGACATCCCAAGTTATCATTTGCAATGTATCCCTTATTTTTACTCCTACCATTTCGTGAGTTATGACAAAATTCCAGAAGCCTTACTTTGCGTTTTATATATGAATAAATTATCATTTTTTGCATAGGTTGAAAAGCTGTGGTGCGAAAACTAAAAGTCGCACAGCCAAGTCCTTTGCAGATTTGAATTAAGGACATCCCAAGTTATCATTTGCAATGTATCCCTTATTTTTACTCCTACCATTTCGTGAGTTATGACAAAATTCCAGAAGCCTTACTTTGCGTTTTATATATGAATAAATTATCATTTTTTGCATAGGTTGAAAAGCTGTGGTGCGAAAACTAAAAGTCGCACAGCCGAGTTCTTTGCAGATTTGAATTAAGGACATCCCAAGTTATCATTTGCAGAGTAACCCTTATTTTTACTCCTACCATTTCGTGAGTTATGACAAAATTCCAGAAGCCTTACTTTGCGTTTTATATATGAATAAATTATCATTTTTTGCATAGGTTGAAAAGCTGTGGTGCGAAAACTAAAAGTCGCACAGCCAAGTTCTTTGCAGATTTGAATTAAGGACATCCCAAGTTATCATTTGCAATGTATCCCTTATTTTTACTCCTACCATTTCGTGAGTTATGACAAAATTCCAGAAGCCTTACTTTGCGTTTTATATATGAATAAATTATCATTTTTTGCATAGGTTGAAAAGCTGTGGTGCGAAAACTAAAAGTCGCACAGCCGAGTTCTTTGCAGATTTGAATTAAGGACATCCCAAGTTATCATTTGCAATGTAACCCTTATTTTTACTCCTACCATTTCGTGAGTTATGACAAAATTCCAGAAGCCTTACTTTGCGTTTTATATATGAATAAATTATCATTTTTTGCATAGGTTGAAAAGCTGTGGTGCGAAAACTAAAAGTCGCACAGCCAAGTTCTTTGCAGATTTGAATTAAGGACATCCCAAGTTATCATTTGCAATGTATCCCTTATTTTTACTCCTACCATTTCGTGAGTTATGACAAAATTCCAGAAGCCTTACTTTGCGTTTTATATATGAATAAATTATCATTTTTTGCATAGGTTGAAAAGCTGTGGTGCGAAAACTAAAAGTCGCACAGCCGAGTTCTTTGCAGATTTGAATTAAGGACATCCCAAGTTATCATTTGCAATGTATCCCTTATTTTTACTCCTACCATTTCGTGAGTTATGACAAAATTCGAGAAGCCTTACTTTGCGTTTTATATATGGATAAGTTATCATTTTTTGCATAGGTTGAAAAGCTGTGGTGCGAAAACTAAAAGTCGCACAGCCAAGTTCTTTGCAGATTTGAATTAAGGACATCCCAAGTTATCATTTGCAATGTATCCCTTATTTTTACTCCTACCATTTCGTGAGTTATGACAAAATTCCAGAAGCCTTACTTTGCGTTTTATATATGAATAAATTATCATTTTTTGCATAGGTTGAAAAGCTGTGGTGCGAAAACTAAAAGTCGCACAGCCAAGTCCTTTGCAGATTTGAATTAAGGACATCCCAAGTTATCATTTGCAATGTATCCCTTATTTTTACTCCTACCATTTCGTGAGTTATGACAAAATTCCAGAAGCCTTACTTTGCGTTTTATATATGAATAAATTATCATTTTTTGCATAGGTTGAAAAGCTGTGGTGCGAAAACTAAAAGTCGCACAGCCAAGTCCTTTGCAGATTTGAATTAAGGACATCCCAAGTTATCATTTGCAATGTATCCCTTATTTTTACTCCTACCATTTCGTGAGTTATGACAAAATTCCAGAAGCCTTACTTTGCGTTTTATATATGAATAAATTATCATTTTTTGCATAGGTTGAAAAGCTGTGGTGCGAAAACTAAAAGTCGCACAGCCGAGTTCTTTGCAGATTTGAATTAAGGACATCCCAAGTTATCATTTGCAATGTATCCCTTATTTTTACTCCTACCATTTCGTGAGTTATGACAAAATTCCAGAAGCCTTACTTTGCGTTTTATATATGAATAAATTATCATTTTTTGCATAGGTTGAAAAGCTGTGGTGCGAAAACTAAAAGTCGCACAGCCAAGTTCTTTGCAGATTTGAATTAAGGACATCCCAAGTTATCATTTCCAATGTATCCCTTATTTTTACTCCTACCATTTCGTGAGTTATGACAAAATTCCAGAAGCCTTACTTTGCGTTTTATATATGAATAAATTATCATTTTTTGCATAGGTTGAAAAGCTGTGGTGCGAAAACTAAAAGTCGCAAAGCCAAGTTCTTTGCAGATTTGAATTAAGGACATCCCAAGTTATCATTTGCAATGTATCCCTTATTTTTACTCCTACCATTTCGTGAGTTATGACAAAATTCCAGAAGCCTTACTTTGCGTTTTATATATGAATAAATTATCATTTTTTGCATAGGTTGAAAAGCTGTGGTGCGAAAACTAAAAGTCGCACAGCCAAGTTCTTTGCAGATTTGAATTAAGGACATCCCAAGTTATCATTTGCAATGTATCCCTTATTTTTACTCCTACCATTTCGTGAGTTATGACAAAATTCCAGAAGCCTTACTTTGCGTTTTATATATGAATAAATTATCATTTTTTGCATAGGTTGAAAAGCTGTGGTGCAAAAACTAAAAGTCGCACAGCCAAGTCCTTTGCAGATTTGAATTAAGGACATCCCAAGTTATCATTTGCAATGTATCCCTTATTTTTACTCCTACCATTTCGTGAGTTATGACAAAATTCCAGAAGCCTTACTTTGCGTTTTATATATGAATAAATTATCATTTTTTGCATAGGTTGAAAAGCTGTGGTGCGAAAACTAAAAGTCGCACAGCCAAGTTCTTTGCAGATTTGAATTAAGGACATCCCAAGTTATCATTTGCAATGTATCCCTTATTTTTACTCCTACCATTTCGTGAGTTATGACAAAATTCCAGAAGCCTTACTTTGCGTTTTATATATGAATAAATTATCATTTTTTGCATAGGTTGAAAAGCTGTGGTGCGAAAACTAAAAGTCGCACAGCCAAGTTCTTTGCAGATTTGAATTAAGGACATCCCAAGTTATCATTTCCAATGTATCCCTTATTTTTACTCCTACCATTTCGTGAGTTATGACAAAATTCCAGAAGCCTTACTTTGCGTTTTATATATGAATAAATTATCATTTTTTGCATAGGTTGAAAAGCTGTGGTGCGAAAACTAAAAGTCGCACAGCCAAGTTCTTTGCAGATTTGAATTAAGGACATCCCAAGTTATCATTTGCAATGTATCCCTTATTTTTACTCCTACCATTTCGTGAGTTATGACAAAATTCCAGAAGCCTTACTTTGCGTTTTATATATGAATAAATTATCATTTTTTGCATAGGTTGAAAAGCTGTGGTGCGAAAACTAAAAGTCGCACAGCCAAGTTCTTTGCAGATTTGAATTAAGGACATCCCAAGTTATCATTTGCAATGTATCCCTTATTTTTACTCCTACCATTTCGTGAGTTATGACAAAATTCCAGAAGCCTTACTTTGCGTTTTATATATGAATAAATTATCATTTTTTGCATAGGTTGAAAAGCTGTGGTGCGAAAACTAAAAGTCGCAAAGCCAAGTTCTTTGCAGATTTGAATTAAGGACATCCCAAGTTATCATTTGCAATGTATCCCTTATTTTTACTCCTACCATTTCGTGAGTTATGACAAAATTCCAGAAGCCTTACTTTGCGTTTTATATATGAATAAATTATCATTTTTTGCATAGGTTGAAAAGCTGTGGTGCGAAAACTAAAAGTCGCACAGCCAAGTCCTTTGCAGATTTGAATTAAGGACATCCCAAGTTATCATTTGCAATGTATCCCTTATTTTTACTCCTACCATTTCGTGAGTTATGACAAAATTCCAGAAGCCTTACTTTGCGTTTTATATATGAATAAATTATCATTTTTTGCATAGGTTGAAAAGCTGTGGTGCGAAAACTAAAAGTCGCACAGCCAAGTCCTTTGCAGATTTGAATTAAGGACATCCCAAGTTATCATTTGCAATGTATCCCTTATTTTTACTCCTACCATTTCGTGAGTTATGACAAAATTCCAGAAGCCTTACTTTGCGTTTTATATATGAATAAATTATCATTTTTTGCATAGGTTGAAAAGCTGTGGTGCGAAAACTAAAAGTCGCAAAGCCAAGTTCTTTGCAGATTTGAATTAAGGACATCCCAAGTTATCATTTGCAATGTATCCCTTATTTTTACTCCTACCATTTCGTGAGTTATGACAAAATTCCAGAAGCCTTACTTTGCGTTTTATATATGAATAAATTATCATTTTTTGCATAGGTTGAAAAGCTGTGGTGCGAAAACTAAAAGTCGCACAGCCAAGTTCTTTGCAGATTTGAATTAAGGACATCCCAAGTTATCATTTGCAATGTATCCCTTATTTTTACTCCTACCATTTCGTGAGTTATGACAAAATTCCAGAAGCCTTACTTTGCGTTTTATATATGAATAAATTATCATTTTTTGCATAGGTTGAAAAGCTGTGGTGCGAAAACTAAAAGTCGCAAAGCCAAGTTCTTTGCAGATTTGAATTAAGGACATCCCAAGTTATCATTTGCAATGTATCCCTTATTTTTACTCCTACCATTTCGTGAGTTATGACAAAATTCCAGAAGCCTTACTTTGCGTTTTATATATGAATAAATTATCATTTTTTGCATAGGTTGAAAAGCTGTGGTGCGAAAACTAAAAGTCGCACAGCCAAGTCCTTTGCAGATTTGAATTAAGGACATCCCAAGTTATCATTTGCAATGTATCCCTTATTTTTACTCCTACCATTTCGTGAGTTATGACAAAATTCCAGAAGCCTTACTTTGCGTTTTATATATGAATAAATTATCATTTTTTGCATAGGTTGAAAAGCTGTGGTGCGAAAACTAAAAGTCGCAAAGCCAAGTTCTTTGCAGATTTGAATTAAGGACATCCCAAGTTATCATTTGCAATGTATCCCTTATTTTTACTCCTACCATTTCGTGAGTTATGACAAAATTCCAGAAGCCTTACTTTGCGTTTTATATATGAATAAATTATCATTTTTTGCATAGGTTGAAAAGCTGTGGTGCGAAAACTAAAAGTCGCACAGCCAAGTTCTTTGCAGATTTGAATTAAGGACATCCCAAGTTATCATTTTCAATGTTCCCTTTTTTTTTACTCCTACCATTTCGTGAGTTATGACAAAATTCCAGAAGCCTTACTTTGCGTTTTATATATGAATAAATTATCATTTTTTGCATAGGTTGAAAAGCTGTGGTGCGAAAACTAAAAGTCGCACAGCCGAGTTCTTTGCAGATTTGAATTAAGGACATCCCAAGTTATCATTTGCAATGTAACCCTTATTTTTACTCCTACCATTTCGTGAGTTATGACAAAATTCCAGAAGCCTTACTTTGCGTTTTATATATGAATAAATTATCATTTTTTGCATAGGTTGAAAAGCTGTGGTGCGAAAACTAAAAGTCGCACAGCCAAGTTCTTTGCAGATTTGAATTAAGGACATCCCAAGTTATCATTTGCAATGTATCCCTTATTTTTACTCCTACCATTTCGTGAGTTATGACAAAATTCCAGAAGCCTTACTTTGCGTTTTATATATGAATAAATTATCATTTTTTGCATAGGTTGAAAAGCTGTGGTGCGAAAACTAAAAGTCGCACAGCCAAGTTCTTTGCAGATTTGAATTAAGGACATCCCAAGTTATCATTTGCAATGTATCCCTTATTTTTACTCCTACCATTTCGTGAGTTATGACAAAATTCCAGAAGCCTTACTTTGCGTTTTATATATGAATAAATTATCATTTTTTGCATAGGTTGAAAAGCTGTGGTGCGAAAACTAAAAGTCGCACAGCCAAGTTCTTTGCAGATTTGAATTAAGGACATCCCAAGTTATCATTTGCAATGTATCCCTTATTTTTACTCCTACCATTTCGTGAGTTACGACAAAATTCCAGAAGCCTTACTTTGCGTTTTATATATGAATAAATTATCATTTTTTGCATAGGTTGAAAAGCTGTGGTGCGAAAACTAAAAGTCGCACAGCCAAGTTCTTTGCAGATTTGAATTAAGGACATCCCAAGTTATCATTTGCAATGTATCCCTTATTTTTACTCCTACCATTTCGTGAGTTATGACAAAATTCCAGAAGCCTTACTTTGCGTTTTATATATGAATAAATTATCATTTTTTGCATAGGTTGAAAAGCTGTGGTGCGAAAACTAAAAGTCGCACAGCCAAGTTCTTTGCAGATTTGAATTAAGGACATCCCAAGTTATCATTTGCAATGTATCCCTTATTTTTACTCCTACCATTTCGTGAGTTATGACAAAATTCCAGAAGCCTTACTTTGCGTTTTATATATGAATAAATTATCATTTTTTGCATAGGTTGAAAAGCTGTGGTGCGAAAACTAAAAGTCGCACAGCCAAGTTCTTTGCAGATTTGAATTAAGGACATCCCAAGTTATCATTTGCAATGTATCCCTTATTTTTACTCCTACCATTTCGTGAGTTATGACAAAATTCCAGAAGCCTTACTTTGCGTTTTATATATGAATAAATTATCATTTTTTGCATAGGTTGAAAAGCTGTGGTGCGAAAACTAAAAGTCGCACAGCCAAGTCCTTTGCAGATTTGAATTAAGGACATCCCAAGTTATCATTTGCAATGTATCCCTTATTTTTACTCCTACCATTTCGTGAGTTATGACAAAATTCCAGAAGCCTTACTTTGCGTTTTATATATGAATAAATTATCATTTTTTGCATAGGTTGAAAAGCTGTGGTGCGAAAACTAAAAGTCGCACAGCCAAGTCCTTTGCAGATTTGAATTAAGGACATCCCAAGTTATCATTTGCAATGTATCCCTTATTTTTACTCCTACCATTTCGTGAGTTATGACAAAATTCCAGAAGCCTTACTTTGCGTTTTATATATGAATAAATTATCATTTTTTGCATAGGTTGAAAAGCTGTGGTGCGAAAACTAAAAGTCGCACAGCCAAGTCCTTTGCAGATTTGAATTAAGGACATCCCAAGTTATCATTTGCAATGTATCCCTTATTTTTACTCCTACCATTTCGTGAGTTATGACAAAATTCCAGAAGCCTTACTTTGCGTTTTATATATGAATAAATTATCATTTTTTGCATAGGTTGAAAAGCTGTGGTGCGAAAACTAAAAGTCGCACAGCCAAGTCCTTTGCAGATTTGAATTAAGGACATCCCAAGTTATCATTTGCAATGTATCCCTTATTTTTACTCCTACCATTTCGTGAGTTATGACAAAATTCCAGAAGCCTTACTTTGCGTTTTATATATGAATAAATTATCATTTTTTGCATAGGTTGAAAAGCTGTGGTGCGAAAACTAAAAGTCGCAAAGCCAAGTTCTTTGCAGATTTGAATTAAGGACATCCCAAGTTATCATTTGCAATGTATCCCTTATTTTTACTCCTACCATTTCGTGAGTTATGACAAAATTCCAGAAGCCTTACTTTGCGTTTTATATATGAATAAATTATCATTTTTTGCATAGGTTGAAAAGCTGTGGTGCGAAAACTAAAAGTCGCACAGCCAAGTTCTTTGCAGATTTGAATTAAGGACATCCCAAGTTATCATTTTCAATGTTCCCTTTTTTTTTACTCCTACCATTTCGTGAGTTATGACAAAATTCCAGAAGCCTTACTTTGCGTTTTATATATGAATAAATTATCATTTTTTGCATAGGTTGAAAAGCTGTGGTGCGAAAACTAAAAGTCGCACAGCCAAGTTCTTTGCAGATTTGAATTAAGGACATCCCAAGTTATCATTTTCAATGTTCCCTTTTTTTTTACTCCTACCATTTCGTGAGTTATGACAAAATTCCAGAAGCCTTACTTTGCGTTTTATATATGAATAAATTATCATTTTTTGCATGGGTTGAAAAGCTGTGGTGCGAAAACTAAAAGTCGCACAGCCAAGTTCTTTGCAGATTTGAATTAAGGACATCCCAAGTTATCATTTGCAATGTATCCCTTATTTTTACTCCTACCATTTCGTGAGTTATGACAAAATTCCAGAAGCCTTACTTTGCGTTTTATATATGAATAAATTATCATTTTTTGCATAGGTTGAAAAGCTGTGGTGCGAAAACTAAAAGTCGCACAGCCAAGTTCTTTGCAGATTTGAATTAAGGACATCCCAAGTTATCATTTGCAATGTATCCCTTATTTTTACTCCTACCATTTCGTGAGTTATGACAAAATTCCAGAAGCCTTACTTTGCGTTTTATATATGAATAAATTATCATTTTTTGCATAGGTTGAAAAGCTGTGGTGCGAAAACTAAAAGTCGCACAGCCAAGTTCTTTGCAGATTTGAATTAAGGACATCCCAAGTTATCATTTGCAATGTATCCCTTATTTTTACTCCTACCATTTCGTGAGTTATGACAAAATTCCAGAAGCCTTACTTTGCGTTTTATATATGAATAAATTATCATTTTTTGCATAGGTTGAAAAGCTGTGGTGCGAAAACTAAAAGTCGCACAGCCAAGTTCTTTGCAGATTTGAATTAAGGACATCCCAAGTTATCATTTGCAATGTATCCCTTATTTTTACTCCTACCATTTCGTGAGTTATGACAAAATTCCAGAAGCCTTACTTTGCGTTTTATATATGAATAAATTATCATTTTTTGCATAGGTTGAAAAGCTGTGGTGCGAAAACTAAAAGTCGCACAGCCAAGTTCTTTGCAGATTTGAATTAAGGACATCCCAAGTTATCATTTGCAATGTATCCCTTATTTTTACTCCTACCATTTCGTGAGTTATGACAAAATTCCAGAAGCCTTACTTTGCGTTTTATATATGAATAAATTATCATTTTTTGCATAGGTTGAAAAGCTGTGGTGCGAAAACTAAAAGTCGCACAGCCAAGTCCTTTGCAGATTTGAATTAAGGACATCCCAAGTTATCATTTGCAATGTATCCCTTATTTTTACTCCTACCATTTCGTGAGTTATGACAAAATTCCAGAATCCTTACTTTGCGTCTTATATATGAATAAATTATCATTTTTTGCATAGGTTGAAAAGCTGTGGTGCGAAAACTAAAAGTCGCACAGCCAAGTTCTTTGCAGATTTGAATTAAGGACATCCCAAGTTATCATTTGCAATGTATCCCTTATTTTTACTCCTACCATTTCGTGAGTTATGACAAAATTCCAGAAGCCTTACTTTGCGTTTTATATATGAATAAATTATCATTTTTTGCATAGGTTGAAAAGCTGTGGTGCGAAAACTAAAAGTCGCAAAGCCAAGTTCTTTGCAGATTTGAATTAAGGACATCCCAAGTTATCATTTGCAATGTATCCCTTATTTTTACTCCTACCATTTCGTGAGTTATGACAAAATTCCAGAAGCCTTACTTTGCGTTTTATATATGAATAAATTATCATTTTTTGCATAGGTTGAAAAGCTGTGGTGCGAAAACTAAAAGTCGCACAGCCAAGTTCTTTGCAGATTTGAATTAAGGACATCCCAAGTTATCATTTGCAATGTATCCCTTATTTTTACTCCTACCATTTCGTGAGTTATGACAAAATTCCAGAAGCCTTACTTTGCGTTTTATATATGAATAAATTATCATTTTTTGCATAGGTTGAAAAGCTGTGGTGCGAAAACTAAAAGTCGCACAGCCAAGTTCTTTGCAGATTTGAATTAAGGACATCCCAAGTTATCATTTGCAATGTATCCCTTATTTTTACTCCTACCATTTCGTGAGTTATGACAAAATTCCAGAAGCCTTACTTTGCGTTTTATATATGAATAAATTATCATTTTTTGCATAGGTTGAAAAGCTGTGGTGCGAAAACTAAAAGTCGCACAGCCAAGTTCTTTGCAGATTTGAATTAAGGACATCCCAAGTTATCATTTGCAATGTATCCCTTATTTTTACTCCTACCATTTCGTGAGTTATGACAAAATTCCAGAAGCCTTACTTTGCGTTTTATATATGAATAAATTATCATTTTTTGCATAGGTTGAAAAGCTGTGGTGCGAAAACTAAAAGTCGCACAGCCAAGTTCTTTGCAGATTTGAATTAAGGACATCCCAAGTTATCATTTGCAATGTATCCCTTATTTTTACTCCTACCATTTCGTGAGTTATGACAAAATTCCAGAAGCCTTACTTTGCGTTTTATATATGAATAAATTATCATTTTTTGCATAGGTTGAAAAGCTGTGGTGCGAAAACTAAAAGTCGCACAGCCAAGTTCTTTGCAGATTTGAATTAAGGACATCCCAAGTTATCATTTGCAATGTATCCCTTATTTTTACTCCTACCATTTCGTGAGTTATGACAAAATTCCAGAAGCC
>CAKOBA010000100.1:0-22443 GCA_932526495.1 Bombylius major
AGGCTTCTGGAATTTTGTCATAACTCACGAAATGGTAGGAGTAAAAATAAGGGATACATTGCAAATGATAACTTGGGATGTCCTTAATTCAAATCTGCAAAGAACTTGGCTGTGCGACTTTTAGCTTTTCGCACCACAGCTTTTCAACCTATGCAAAAAATGATAATTTATTCATATATAAAACGCAAAGTAAGGCTTCTGGAATTTTGTCATAACTCACGAAATGGTAGGAGTAAAAATAAGGGATACATTGCAAATGATAACTTGGGATGTCCTTAATTCAAATCTGCAAAGAACTTGGCTGTGCGACTTTTAGTTTTCGCACCACAGCTTTTCAACCTATGCAAAAAATGATAATTTATTCATATATAAAACGCAAAGTAAGGCTTCTGGAATTTTGTCATAACTCACGAAATGGTAGGAGTAAAAATAAGGGATACATTGCAAATGATAACTTGGGATGTCCTTAATTCAAATCTGCAAAGAACTTGGCTGTGCGACTTTTAGTTTTCGCACCACAGCTTTTCAACCTATGCAAAAAATGATAATTTATTCATATATAAAACGCAAAGTAAGGCTTCTGGAATTTTGTCATAACTCACGAAATGGTAGGAGTAAAAATAAGGGATACATTGCAAATGATAACTTGGGATGTCCTTAATTCAAATCTGCAAAGGACTTGGCTGTGCGACTTTTAGTTTTCGCACCACAGCTTTTCAACCTATGCAAAAAATGATAATTTATTCATATATAA
The DNA here is from genome assembly GCA_932526495.1 of Bombylius major. NCBI lineage: Eukaryota > Metazoa > Arthropoda > Insecta > Diptera > Bombyliidae > Bombylius > Bombylius major. The sequence continues at coordinate 755 of CAKOBA010000100.1, forward strand.
AACGCAAAGTAAGGCTTCTGGAATTTTGTCATAACTCACGAAATGGTAGGAGTAAAAATAAGGGATACATTGCAAATGATAACTTGGGATGTCCTTAATTCAAATCTGCAAAGAACTTGGCTGTGCGACTTTTAGTTTTCGCACCACAGCTTTTCAACCTATGCAAAAAATGATAATTTATTCATATATAAAACGCAAAGTAAGGCTTCTGGAATTTTGTCATAACTCACGAAATGGTAGGAGTAAAAATAAGGGATACATTGCAAATGATAACTTGGGATGTCCTTAATTCAAATCTGCAAAGAACTTGGCTGTGCGACTTTTAGTTTTCGCACCACAGCTTTTCAACCTATGCAAAAAATGATAATTTATTCATATATAAAACGCAAAGTAAGGCTTCTGGAATTTTGTCATAACTCACGAAATGGTAGGAGTAAAAATAAGGGATACATTGCAAATGATAACTTGGGATGTCCTTAATTCAAATCTGCAAAGAACTTGGCTGTGCGACTTTTAGTTTTCGCACCACAGCTTTTCAACCTATGCAAAAAATGATAATTTATTCATATATAAAACGCAAAGTAAGGCTTCTGGAATTTTGTCATAACTCACGAAATGGTAGGAGTAAAAATAAGGGATACATTGCAAATGATAACTTGGGATGTCCTTAATTCAAATCTGCAAAGAACTTGGCTGTGCGACTTTTAGTTTTCGCACCACAGCTTTTCAACCTATGCAAAAAATGATAATTTATTCATATATAAAACGCAAAGTAAGGCTTCTGGAATTTTGTCATAACTCACGAAATGGTAGGAGTAAAAATAAGGGATACATTGCAAATGATAACTTGGGATGTCCTTAATTCAAATCTGCAAAGAACTTGGCTGTGCGACTTTTAGTTTTCGCACCACAGCTTTTCAACCTATGCAAAAAATGATAATTTATTCATATATAAAACGCAAAGTAAGGCTTCTGGAATTTTGTCATAACTCACGAAATGGTAGGAGTAAAAATAAGGGATACATTGCAAATGATAACTTGGGATGTCCTTAATTCAAATCTGCAAAGAACTTGGCTTTGCGACTTTTAGTTTTCGCACCACAGCTTTTCAACCTATGCAAAAAATGATAATTTATTCATATATAAAACGCAAAGTAAGGCTTCTGGAATTTTGTCATAACTCACGAAATGGTAGGAGTAAAAATAAGGGATACATTGCAAATGATAACTTGGGATGTCCTTAATTCAAATCTGCAAAGGACTTGGCTGTGCGACTTTTAGTTTTCGCACCACAGCTTTTCAACCTATGCAAAAAATGATAATTTATTCATATATAAAACGCAAAGTAAGGCTTCTGGAATTTTGTCATAACTCACGAAATGGTAGGAGTAAAAATAAGGGATACATTGCAAATGATAACTTGGGATGTCCTTAATTCAAATCTGCAAAGAACTTGGCTGTGCGACTTTTAGTTTTCGCACCACAGCTTTTCAACCTATGCAAAAAATGATAATTTATTCATATATAAAACGCAAAGTAAGGCTTCTGGAATTTTGTCATAACTCACGAAATGGTAGGAGTAAAAATAAGGGATACATTGCAAATGATAACTTGGGATGTCCTTAATTCAAATCTGCAAAGAACTTGGCTTTGCGACTTTTAGTTTTCGCACCACAGCTTTTCAACCTATGCAAAAAATGATAATTTATTCATATATAAAACGCAAAGTAAGGCTTCTGGAATTTTGTCATAACTCACGAAATGGTAGGAGTAAAAATAAGGGATACATTGCAAATGATAACTTGGGATGTCCTTAATTCAAATCTGCAAAGAACTTGGCTGTGCGACTTTTAGTTTTCGCACCACAGCTTTTCAACCTATGCAAAAAATGATAATTTATTCATATATAAAACGCAAAGTAAGGCTTCTGGAATTTTGTCATAACTCACGAAATGGTAGGAGTAAAAATAAGGGATACATTGCAAATGATAACTTGGGATGTCCTTAATTCAAATCTGCAAAGAACTTGGCTGTGCGACTTTTAGTTTTCGCACCACAGCTTTTCAACCTATGCAAAAAATGATAATTTATTCATATATAAAACGCAAAGTAAGGCTTCTGGAATTTTGTCATAACTCACGAAATGGTAGGAGTAAAAATAAGGGATACATTGCAAATGATAACTTGGGATGTCCTTAATTCAAATCTGCAAAGAACTTGGCTGTGCGACTTTTAGTTTTCGCACCACAGCTTTTCAACCTATGCAAAAAATGATAATTTATTCATATATAAAACGCAAAGTAAGGCTTCTGGAATTTTGTCATAACTCACGAAATGGTAGGAGTAAAAATAAGGGATACATTGCAAATGATAACTTGGGATGTCCTTAATTCAAATCTGCAAAGAACTTGGCTGTGCGACTTTTAGTTTTCGCACCACAGCTTTTCAACCTATGCAAAAAATGATAATTTATTCATATATAAAACGCAAAGTAAGGCTTCTGGAATTTTGTCATAACTCACGAAATGGTAGGAGTAAAAATAAGGGATACATTGCAAATGATAACTTGGGATGTCCTTAATTCAAATCTGCAAAGAACTTGGCTGTGCGACTTTTAGTTTTCGCACCACAGCTTTTCAACCTATGCAAAAAATGATAATTTATTCATATATAAAACGCAAAGTAAGGCTTCTGGAATTTTGTCATAACTCACGAAATGGTAGGAGTAAAAATAAGGGATACATTGCAAATGATAACTTGGGATGTCCTTAATTCAAATCTGCAAAGAACTTGGCTGTGCGACTTTTAGTTTTCGCACCACAGCTTTTCAACCTATGCAAAAAATGATAATTTATTCATATATAAAACGCAAAGTAAGGCTTCTGGAATTTTGTCATAACTCACGAAATGGTAGGAGTAAAAATAAGGGATACATTGCAAATGATAACTTGGGATGTCCTTAATTCAAATCTGCAAAGAACTTGGCTGTGCGACTTTTAGTTTTCGCACCACAGCTTTTCAACCTATGCAAAAAATGATAATTTATTCATATATAAAACGCAAAGTAAGGCTTCTGGAATTTTGTCATAACTCACGAAATGGTAGGAGTAAAAATAAGGGATACATTGCAAATGATAACTTGGGATGTCCTTAATTCAAATCTGCAAAGAACTTGGCTGTGCGACTTTTAGTTTTCGCACCACAGCTTTTCAACCTATGCAAAAAATGATAATTTATTCATATATAAAACGCAAAGTAAGGCTTCTGGAATTTTGTCATAACTCACGAAATGGTAGGAGTAAAAATAAGGGATACATTGCAAATGATAACTTGGGATGTCCTTAATTCAAATCTGCAAAGAACTTGGCTGTGCGACTTTTAGTTTTCGCACCACAGCTTTTCAACCTATGCAAAAAATGATAATTTATTCATATATAAAACGCAAAGTAAGGCTTCTGGAATTTTGTCATAACTCACGAAATGGTAGGAGTAAAAATAAGGGATACATTGCAAATGATAACTTGGGATGTCCTTAATTCAAATCTGCAAAGGACTTGGCTGTGCGACTTTTAGTTTTCGCACCACAGCTTTTCAACCTATGCAAAAAATGATAATTTATTCATATATAAAACGCAAAGTAAGGCTTCTGGAATTTTGTCATAACTCACGAAATGGTAGGAGTAAAAATAAGGGATACATTGCAAATGATAACTTGGGATGTCCTTAATTCAAATCTGCAAAGAACTTGGCTGTGCGACTTTTAGTTTTCGCACCACAGCTTTTCAACCTATGCAAAAAATGATAATTTATTCATATATAAAACGCAAAGTAAGGCTTCTGGAATTTTGTCATAACTCACGAAATGGTAGGAGTAAAAATAAGGGATACATTGCAAATGATAACTTGGGATGTCCTTAATTCAAATCTGCAAAGAACTTGGCTGTGCGACTTTTAGTTTTCGCACCACAGCTTTTCAACCTATGCAAAAAATGATAATTTATTCATATATAAAACGCAAAGTAAGGCTTCTGGAATTTTGTCATAACTCACGAAATGGTAGGAGTAAAAATAAGGGATACATTGCAAATGATAACTTGGGATGTCCTTAATTCAAATCTGCAAAGAACTTGGCTGTGCGACTTTTAGTTTTCGCACCACAGCTTTTCAACCTATGCAAAAAATGATAATTTATTCATATATAAAACGCAAAGTAAGGCTTCTGGAATTTTGTCATAACTCACGAAATGGTAGGAGTAAAAATAAGGGATACATTGCAAATGATAACTTGGGATGTCCTTAATTCAAATCTGCAAAGAACTTGGCTGTGCGACTTTTAGTTTTCGCACCACAGCTTTTCAACCTATGCAAAAAATGATAATTTATTCATATATAAAACGCAAAGTAAGGCTTCTGGAATTTTGTCATAACTCACGAAATGGTAGGAGTAAAAATAAGGGATACATTGCAAATGATAACTTGGGATGTCCTTAATTCAAATCTGCAAAGAACTTGGCTGTGCGACTTTTAGTTTTCGCACCACAGCTTTTCAACCTATGCAAAAAATGATAACTTATTCATATATAAAACGCAAAGTAAGGCTTCTGGAATTTTGTCATAACTCACGAAATGGTAGGAGTAAAAATAAGGGATACATTGCAAATGATAACTTGGGATGTCCTTAATTCAAATCTGCAAAGGACTTGGCTGTGCGACTTTTAGTTTTCGCACCACAGCTTTTCAACCTATGCAAAAAATGATAATTTATTCATATATAAAACGCAAAGTAAGGCTTCTGGAATTTTGTCATAACTCACGAAATGGTAGGAGTAAAAATAAGGGATACATTGCAAATGATAACTTGGGATGTCCTTAATTCAAATCTGCAAAGAACTTGGCTGTGCGACTTTTAGTTTTCGCACCACAGCTTTTCAACCTATGCAAAAAATGATAATTTATTCATATATAAAACGCAAAGTAAGGCTTCTGGAATTTTGTCATAACTCACGAAATGGTAGGAGTAAAAATAAGGGATACATTGCAAATGATAACTTGGGATGTCCTTAATTCAAATCTGCAAAGAACTTGGCTGTGCGACTTTTAGTTTTCGCACCACAGCTTTTCAACCTATGCAAAAAATGATAATTTATTCATATATAAAACGCAAAGTAAGGCTTCTGGAATTTTGTCATAACTCACGAAATGGTAGGAGTAAAAATAAGGGATACATTGCAAATGATAACTTGGGATGTCCTTAATTCAAATCTGCAAAGAACTTGGCTGTGCGACTTTTAGTTTTCGCACCACAGCTTTTCAACCTATGCAAAAAATGATAATTTATTCATATATAAAACGCAAAGTAAGGCTTCTGGAATTTTGTCATAACTCACGAAATGGTAGGAGTAAAAATAAGGGATACATTGCAAATGATAACTTGGGATGTCCTTAATTCAAATCTGCAAAGAACTTGGCTGTGCGACTTTTAGTTTTCGCACCACAGCTTTTCAACCTATGCAAAAAATGATAATTTATTCATATATAAAACGCAAAGTAAGGCTTCTGGAATTTTGTCATAACTCACGAAATGGTAGGAGTAAAAATAAGGGATACATTGCAAATGATAACTTGGGATGTCCTTAATTCAAATCTGCAAAGAACTTGGCTGTGCGACTTTTAGTTTTCGCACCACAGCTTTTCAACCTATGCAAAAAATGATAATTTATTCATATATAAAACGCAAAGTAAGGCTTCTGGAATTTTGTCATAACTCACGAAATGGTAGGAGTAAAAATAAGGGATACATTGCAAATGATAACTTGGGATGTCCTTAATTCAAATCTGCAAAGAACTTGGCTGTGCGACTTTTAGTTTTCGCACCACAGCTTTTCAACCTATGCAAAAAATGATAATTTATTCATATATAAAACGCAAAGTAAGGCTTCTGGAATTTTGTCATAACTCACGAAATGGTAGGAGTAAAAATAAGGGATACATTGCAAATGATAACTTGGGATGTCCTTAATTCAAATCTGCAAAGAACTTGGCTGTGCGACTTTTAGTTTTCGCACCACAGCTTTTCAACCTATGCAAAAAATGATAATTTATTCATATATAAAACGCAAAGTAAGGCTTCTGGAATTTTGTCATAACTCACGAAATGGTAGGAGTAAAAATAAGGGATACATTGCAAATGATAACTTGGGATGTCCTTAATTCAAATCTGCAAAGAACTTGGCTGTGCGACTTTTAGTTTTCGCACCACAGCTTTTCAACCTATGCAAAAAATGATAATTTATTCATATATAAAACGCAAAGTAAGGCTTCTGGAATTTTGTCATAACTCACGAAATGGTAGGAGTAAAAATAAGGGATACATTGCAAATGATAACTTGGGATGTCCTTAATTCAAATCTGCAAAGAACTTGGCTGTGCGACTTTTAGTTTTCGCACCACAGCTTTTCAACCTATGCAAAAAATGATAATTTATTCATATATAAAACGCAAAGTAAGGCTTCTGGAATTTTGTCATAACTCACGAAATGGTAGGAGTAAAAATAAGGGATACATTGCAAATGATAACTTGGGATGTCCTTAATTCAAATCTGCAAAGAACTTGGCTGTGCGACTTTTAGTTTTCGCACCACAGCTTTTCAACCTATGCAAAAAATGATAATTTATTCATATATAAAACGCAAAGTAAGGCTTCTGGAATTTTGTCATAACTCACGAAATGGTAGGAGTAAAAATAAGGGATACATTGCAAATGATAACTTGGGATGTCCTTAATTCAAATCTGCAAAGAACTTGGCTGTGCGACTTTTAGTTTTCGCACCACAGCTTTTCAACCTATGCAAAAAATGATAATTTATTCATATATAAAACGCAAAGTAAGGCTTCTGGAATTTTGTCATAACTCACGAAATGGTAGGAGTAAAAATAAGGGATACATTGCAAATGATAACTTGGGATGTCCTTAATTCAAATCTGCAAAGAACTTGGCTTTGCGACTTTTAGTTTTCGCACCACAGCTTTTCAACCTATGCAAAAAATGATAATTTATTCATATATAAAACGCAAAGTAAGGCTTCTGGAATTTTGTCATAACTCACGAAATGGTAGGAGTAAAAATAAGGGATACATTGCAAATGATAACTTGGGATGTCCTTAATTCAAATCTGCAAAGAACTTGGCTGTGCGACTTTTAGTTTTCGCACCACAGCTTTTCAACCTATGCAAAAAATGATAATTTATTCATATATAAAACGCAAAGTAAGGCTTCTGGAATTTTGTCATAACTCACGAAATGGTAGGCGTAAAAATAAGGGATACATTGCAAATGATAACTTGGGATGTCCTTAATTCAAATCTGCAAAGAACTTGGCTTTGCGACTTTTAGTTTTCGCACCACAGCTTTTCAACCTATGCAAAAAATGATAATTTATTCATATATAAAACGCAAAGTAAGGCTTCTGGAATTTTGTCATAACTCACGAAATGGTAGGAGTAAAAATAAGGGATACATTGCAAATGATAACTTGGGATGTCCTTAATTCAAATCTGCAAAGAACTTGGCTGTGCGACTTTTAGTTTTCGCACCACAGCTTTTCAACCTATGCAAAAAATGATAATTTATTCATATATAAAACGCAAAGTAAGGCTTCTGGAATTTTGTCATAACTCACGAAATGGTAGGAGTAAAAATAAGGGATACATTGCAAATGATAACTTGGGATGTCCTTAATTCAAATCTGCAAAGAACTCGGCTGTGCGACTTTTAGTTTTCGCACCACAGCTTTTCAACCTATGCAAAAAATGATAATTTATTCATATATAAAACGCAAAGTAAGGCTTCTGGAATTTTGTCATAACTCACGAAATGGTAGGAGTAAAAAAAAAGGGAACATTGAAAATGATAACTTGGGATGTCCTTAATTCAAATCTGCAAAGAACTTGGCTGTGCGACTTTTAGTTTTCGCACCACAGCTTTTCAACCTATGCAAAAAATGATAATTTATTCATATATAAAACGCAAAGTAAGGCTTCTGGAATTTTGTCATAACTCACGAAATGGTAGGAGTAAAAATAAGGGATACATTGCAAATGATAACTTGGGATGTCCTTAATTCAAATCTGCAAAGAACTTGGCTGTGCGACTTTTAGTTTTCGCACCACAGCTTTTCAACCTATGCAAAAAATGATAATTTATTCATATATAAAACGCAAAGTAAGGCTTCTGGAATTTTGTCATAACTCACGAAATGGTAGGAGTAAAAATAAGGGATACATTGCAAATGATAACTTGGGATGTCCTTAATTCAAATCTGCAAAGAACTTGGCTGTGCGACTTTTAGTTTTCGCACCACAGCTTTTCAACCTATGCAAAAAATGATAATTTATTCATATATAAAACGCAAAGTAAGGCTTCTGGAATTTTGTCATAACTCACGAAATGGTAGGAGTAAAAATAAGGGATACATTGCAAATGATAACTTGGGATGTCCTTAATTCAAATCTGCAAAGAACTCGGCTGTGCGACTTTTAGTTTTCGCACCACAGCTTTTCAACCTATGCAAAAAATGATAATTTATTCATATATAAAACGCAAAGTAAGGCTTCTGGAATTTTGTCATAACTCACGAAATGGTAGGAGTAAAAAAAAAGGGAACATTGAAAATGATAACTTGGGATGTCCTTAATTCAAATCTGCAAAGAACTTGGCTGTGCGACTTTTAGTTTTCGCACCACAGCTTTTCAACCTATGCAAAAAATGATAATTTATTCATATATAAAACGCAAAGTAAGGCTTCTGGAATTTTGTCATAACTCACGAAATGGTAGGAGTAAAAATAAGGGATACATTGCAAATGATAACTTGGGATGTCCTTAATTCAAATCTGCAAAGAACTTGGCTGTGCGACTTTTAGTTTTCGCACCACAGCTTTTCAACCTATGCAAAAAATGATAATTTATTCATATATAAAACGCAAAGTAAGGCTTCTGGAATTTTGTCATAACTCACGAAATGGTAGGAGTAAAAATAAGGGATACATTGCAAATGATAACTTGGGATGTCCTTAATTCAAATCTGCAAAGAACTTGGCTGTGCGACTTTTAGTTTTCGCACCACAGCTTTTCAACCTATGCAAAAAATGATAATTTATTCATATATAAAACGCAAAGTAAGGCTTCTGGAATTTTGTCATAACTCACGAAATGGTAGGAGTAAAAATAAGGGATACATTGCAAATGATAACTTGGGATGTCCTTAATTCAAATCTGCAAAGGACTTGGCTGTGCGACTTTTAGTTTTCGCACCACAGCTTTTCAACCTATGCAAAAAATGATAACTTATTCATATATAAAACGCAAAGTAAGGCTTCTGGAATTTTGTCATAACTCACGAAATGGTAGGAGTAAAAATAAGGGATACATTGCAAATGATAACTTGGGATGTCCTTAATTCAAATCTGCAAAGAACTTGGCTTTGCGACTTTTAGTTTTCGCACCACAGCTTTTCAACCTATGCAAAAAATGATAATTTATTCATATATAAAACGCAAAGTAAGGCTTCTGGAATTTTGTCATAACTCACGAAATGGTAGGAGTAAAAATAAGGGATACATTGCAAATGATAACTTGGGATGTCCTTAATTCAAATCTGCAAAGAACTTGGCTGTGCGACTTTTAGTTTTCGCACCACAGCTTTTCAACCTATGCAAAAAATGATAATTTATTCATATATAAAACGCAAAGTAAGGCTTCTGGAATTTTGTCATAACTCACGAAATGGTAGGAGTAAAAATAAGGGATACATTGCAAATGATAACTTGGGATGTCCTTAATTCAAATCTGCAAAGAACTTGGCTGTGCGACTTTTAGTTTTCGCACCACAGCTTTTCAACCTATGCAAAAAATGATAATTTATTCATATATAAAACGCAAAGTAAGGCTTCTGGAATTTTGTCATAACTCACGAAATGGTAGGAGTAAAAATAAGGGATACATTGCAAATGATAACTTGGGATGTCCTTAATTCAAATCTGCAAAGAACTTGGCTGTGCGACTTTTAGTTTTCGCACCACAGCTTTTCAACCTATGCAAAAAATGATAATTTATTCATATATAAAACGCAAAGTAAGGCTTCTGGAATTTTGTCATAACTCACGAAATGGTAGGAGTAAAAATAAGGGATACATTGCAAATGATAACTTGGGATGTCCTTAATTCAAATCTGCAAAGAACTTGGCTGTGCGACTTTTAGTTTTCGCACCACAGCTTTTCAACCTATGCAAAAAATGATAATTTATTCATATATAAAACGCAAAGTAAGGCTTCTGGAATTTTGTCATAACTCACGAAATGGTAGGAGTAAAAATAAGGGATACATTGCAAATGATAACTTGGGATGTCCTTAATTCAAATCTGCAAAGAACTTGGCTGTGCGACTTTTAGTTTTCGCACCACAGCTTTTCAACCTATGCAAAAAATGATAATTTATTCATATATAAAACGCAAAGTAAGGCTTCTGGAATTTTGTCATAACTCACGAAATGGTAGGAGTAAAAATAAGGGTTACATTGCAAATGATAACTTGGGATGTCCTTAATTCAAATCTGCAAAGAACTCGGCTGTGCGACTTTTAGTTTTCGCACCACAGCTTTTCAACCTATGCAAAAAATGATAATTTATTCATATATAAAACGCAAAGTAAGGCTTCTGGAATTTTGTCATAACTCACGAAATGGTAGGAGTAAAAATAAGGGATACATTGCAAATGATAACTTGGGATGTCCTTAATTCAAATCTGCAAAGAACTTGGCTGTGCGACTTTTAGTTTTCGCACCACAGCTTTTCAACCTATGCAAAAAATGATAATTTATTCATATATAAAACGCAAAGTAAGGCTTCTGGAATTTTGTCATAACTCACGAAATGGTAGGAGTAAAAATAAGGGATACATTGCAAATGATAACTTGGGATGTCCTTAATTCAAATCTGCAAAGAACTTGGCTTTGCGACTTTTAGTTTTCGCACCACAGCTTTTCAACCTATGCAAAAAATGATAATTTATTCATATATAAAACGCAAAGTAAGGCTTCTGGAATTTTGTCATAACTCACGAAATGGTAGGAGTAAAAATAAGGGATACATTGCAAATGATAACTTGGGATGTCCTTAATTCAAATCTGCAAAGAACTTGGCTGTGCGACTTTTAGTTTTCGCACCACAGCTTTTCAACCTATGCAAAAAATGATAATTTATTCATATATAAAACGCAAAGTAAGGCTTCTGGAATTTTGTCATAACTCACGAAATGGTAGGAGTAAAAATAAGGGATACATTGCAAATGATAACTTGGGATGTCCTTAATTCAAATCTGCAAAGAACTCGGCTGTGCGACTTTTAGTTTTCGCACCACAGCTTTTCAACCTATGCAAAAAATGATAATTTATTCATATATAAAACGCAAAGTAAGGCTTCTGGAATTTTGTCATAACTCACGAAATGGTAGGAGTAAAAAAAAAGGGAACATTGAAAATGATAACTTGGGATGTCCTTAATTCAAATCTGCAAAGAACTTGGCTGTGCGACTTTTAGTTTTCGCACCACAGCTTTTCAACCTATGCAAAAAATGATAATTTATTCATATATAAAACGCAAAGTAAGGCTTCTGGAATTTTGTCATAACTCACGAAATGGTAGGAGTAAAAATAAGGGATACATTGCAAATGATAACTTGGGATGTCCTTAATTCAAATCTGCAAAGAACTTGGCTGTGCGACTTTTAGTTTTCGCACCACAGCTTTTCAACCTATGCAAAAAATGATAATTTATTCATATATAAAACGCAAAGTAAGGCTTCTGGAATTTTGTCATAACTCACGAAATGGTAGGAGTAAAAATAAGGGATACATTGCAAATGATAACTTGGGATGTCCTTAATTCAAATCTGCAAAGAACTTGGCTGTGCGACTTTTAGTTTTCGCACCACAGCTTTTCAACCTATGCAAAAAATGATAATTTATTCATATATAAAACGCAAAGTAAGGCTTCTGGAATTTTGTCATAACTCACGAAATGGTAGGAGTAAAAATAAGGGATACATTGCAAATGATAACTTGGGATGTCCTTAATTCAAATCTGCAAAGAACTCGGCTGTGCGACTTTTAGTTTTCGCACCACAGCTTTTCAACCTATGCAAAAAATGATAATTTATTCATATATAAAACGCAAAGTAAGGCTTCTGGAATTTTGTCATAACTCACGAAATGGTAGGAGTAAAAATAAGGGATACATTGCAAATGATAACTTGGGATGTCCTTAATTCAAATCTGCAAAGAACTTGGCTGTGCGACTTTTAGTTTTCGCACCACAGCTTTTCAACCTATGCAAAAAATGATAATTTATTCATATATAAAACGCAAAGTAAGGCTTCTGGAATTTTGTCATAACTCACGAAATGGTAGGAGTAAAAATAAGGGATACATTGCAAATGATAACTTGGGATGTCCTTAATTCAAATCTGCAAAGAACTTGGCTGTGCGACTTTTAGTTTTCGCACCACAGCTTTTCAACCTATGCAAAAAATGATAATTTATTCATATATAAAACGCAAAGTAAGGCTTCTGGAATTTTGTCATAACTCACGAAATGGTAGGAGTAAAAATAAGGGATACATTGCAAATGATAACTTGGGATGTCCTTAATTCAAATCTGCAAAGAACTTGGCTGTGCGACTTTTAGTTTTCGCACCACAGCTTTTCAACCTATGCAAAAAATGATAATTTATTCATATATAAAACGCAAAGTAAGGCTTCTGGAATTTTGTCATAACTCACGAAATGGTAGGAGTAAAAATAAGGGATACATTGCAAATGATAACTTGGGATGTCCTTAATTCAAATCTGCAAAGAACTTGGCTGTGCGACTTTTAGTTTTCGCACCACAGCTTTTCAACCTATGCAAAAAATGATAATTTATTCATATATAAAACGCAAAGTAAGGCTTCTGGAATTTTGTCATAACTCACGAAATGGTAGGAGTAAAAATAAGGGATACATTGCAAATGATAACTTGGGATGTCCTTAATTCAAATCTGCAAAGAACTTGGCTGTGCGACTTTTAGTTTTCGCACCACAGCTTTTCAACCTATGCAAAAAATGATAATTTATTCATATATAAAACGCAAAGTAAGGCTTCTGGAATTTTGTCATAACTCACGAAATGGTAGGAGTAAAAATAAGGGATACATTGCAAATGATAACTTGGGATGTCCTTAATTCAAATCTGCAAAGAACTTGGCTGTGCGACTTTTAGTTTTCGCACCACAGCTTTTCAACCTATGCAAAAAATGATAATTTATTCATATATAAAACGCAAAGTAAGGCTTCTGGAATTTTGTCATAACTCACGAAATGGTAGGAGTAAAAATAAGGGATACATTGCAAATGATAACTTGGGATGTCCTTAATTCAAATCTGCAAAGAACTTGGCTGTGCGACTTTTAGTTTTCGCACCACAGCTTTTCAACCTATGCAAAAAATGATAATTTATTCATATATAAAACGCAAAGTAAGGCTTCTGGAATTTTGTCATAACTCACGAAATGGTAGGAGTAAAAATAAGGGATACATTGCAAATGATAACTTGGGATGTCCTTAATTCAAATCTGCAAAGAACTTGGCTGTGCGACTTTTAGTTTTCGCACCACAGCTTTTCAACCTATGCAAAAAATGATAATTTATTCATATATAAAACGCAAAGTAAGGCTTCTGGAATTTTGTCATAACTCACGAAATGGTAGGAGTAAAAATAAGGGATACATTGCAAATGATAACTTGGGATGTCCTTAATTCAAATCTGCAAAGAACTTGGCTGTGCGACTTTTAGTTTTCGCACCACAGCTTTTCAACCTATGCAAAAAATGATAATTTATTCATATATAAAACGCAAAGTAAGGCTTCTGGAATTTTGTCATAACTCACGAAATGGTAGGAGTAAAAATAAGGGATACATTGCAAATGATAACTTGGGATGTCCTTAATTCAAATCTGCAAAGAACTTGGCTGTGCGACTTTTAGTTTTCGCACCACAGCTTTTCAACCTATGCAAAAAATGATAATTTATTCATATATAAAACGCAAAGTAAGGCTTCTGGAATTTTGTCATAACTCACGAAATGGTAGGAGTAAAAATAAGGGATACATTGCAAATGATAACTTGGGATGTCCTTAATTCAAATCTGCAAAGAACTTGGCTGTGCGACTTTTAGTTTTCGCACCACAGCTTTTCAACCTATGCAAAAAATGATAATTTATTCATATATAAAACGCAAAGTAAGGCTTCTGGAATTTTGTCATAACTCACGAAATGGTAGGAGTAAAAATAAGGGATACATTGCAAATGATAACTTGGGATGTCCTTAATTCAAATCTGCAAAGGACTTGGCTGTGCGACTTTTAGTTTTCGCACCACAGCTTTTCAACCTATGCAAAAAATGATAATTTATTCATATATAAAACGCAAAGTAAGGCTTCTGGAATTTTGTCATAACTCACGAAATGGTAGGAGTAAAAATAAGGGATACATTGCAAATGATAACTTGGGATGTCCTTAATTCAAATCTGCAAAGAACTTGGCTGTGCGACTTTTAGTTTTCGCACCACAGCTTTTCAACCTATGCAAAAAATGATAATTTATTCATATATAAAACGCAAAGTAAGGCTTCTGGAATTTTGTCATAACTCACGAAATGGTAGGAGTAAAAATAAGGGATACATTGCAAATGATAACTTGGGATGTCCTTAATTCAAATCTGCAAAGAACTTGGCTGTGCGACTTTTAGTTTTCGCACCACAGCTTTTCAACCTATGCAAAAAATGATAATTTATTCATATATAAAACGCAAAGTAAGGCTTCTGGAATTTTGTCATAACTCACGAAATGGTAGGAGTAAAAATAAGGGATACATTGCAAATGATAACTTGGGATGTCCTTAATTCAAATCTGCAAAGAACTTGGCTGTGCGACTTTTAGTTTTCGCACCACAGCTTTTCAACCTATGCAAAAAATGATAATTTATTCATATATAAAACGCAAAGTAAGGCTTCTGGAATTTTGTCATAACTCACGAAATGGTAGGAGTAAAAATAAGGGATACATTGCAAATGATAACTTGGGATGTCCTTAATTCAAATCTGCAAAGAACTTGGCTGTGCGACTTTTAGTTTTCGCACCACAGCTTTTCAACCTATGCAAAAAATGATAATTTATTCATATATAAAACGCAAAGTAAGGCTTCTGGAATTTTGTCATAACTCACGAAATGGTAGGAGTAAAAATAAGGGATACATTGCAAATGATAACTTGGGATGTCCTTAATTCAAATCTGCAAAGAACTTGGCTGTGCGACTTTTAGTTTTCGCACCACAGCTTTTCAACCTATGCAAAAAATGATAATTTATTCATATATAAAACGCAAAGTAAGGCTTCTGGAATTTTGTCATAACTCACGAAATGGTAGGAGTAAAAATAAGGGATACATTGCAAATGATAACTTGGGATGTCCTTAATTCAAATCTGCAAAGGACTTGGCTGTGCGACTTTTAGTTTTCGCACCACAGCTTTTCAACCTATGCAAAAAATGATAATTTATTCATATATAAAACGCAAAGTAAGGCTTCTGGAATTTTGTCATAACTCACGAAATGGTAGGAGTAAAAATAAGGGATACATTGCAAATGATAACTTGGGATGTCCTTAATTCAAATCTGCAAAGAACTTGGCTGTGCGACTTTTAGTTTTCGCACCACAGCTTTTCAACCTATGCAAAAAATGATAATTTATTCATATATAAAACGCAAAGTAAGGCTTCTGGAATTTTGTCATAACTCACGAAATGGTAGGAGTAAAAATAAGGGATACATTGCAAATGATAACTTGGGATGTCCTTAATTCAAATCTGCAAAGAACTTGGCTGTGCGACTTTTAGTTTTCGCACCACAGCTTTTCAACCTATGCAAAAAATGATAATTTATTCATATATAAAACGCAAAGTAAGGCTTCTGGAATTTTGTCATAACTCACGAAATGGTAGGAGTAAAAATAAGGGATACATTGCAAATGATAACTTGGGATGTCCTTAATTCAAATCTGCAAAGAACTTGGCTGTGCAACTTTTAGTTTTCGCACCACAGCTTTTCAACCTATGCAAAAAATGATAATTTATTCATATATAAAACGCAAAGTAAGGCTTCTGGAATTTTGTCATAACTCACGAAATGGTAGGAGTAAAAATAAGGGATACATTGCAAATGATAACTTGGGATGTCCTTAATTCAAATCTGCAAAGAACTTGGCTGTGCGACTTTTAGTTTTCGCACCACAGCTTTTCAACCTATGCAAAAAATGATAATTTATTCATATATAAAACGCAAAGTAAGGCTTCTGGAATTTTGTCATAACTCACGAAATGGTAGGAGTAAAAATAAGGGTTACATTGCAAATGATAACTTGGGATGTCCTTAATTCAAATCTGCAAAGAACTCGGCTGTGCGACTTTTAGTTTTCGCACCACAGCTTTTCAACCTATGCAAAAAATGATAATTTATTCATATATAAAACGCAAAGTAAGGCTTCTGGAATTTTGTCATAACTCACGAAATGGTAGGAGTAAAAATAAGGGATACATTGCAAATGATAACTTGGGATGTCCTTAATTCAAATCTGCAAAGAACTTGGCTGTGCGACTTTTAGTTTTCGCACCACAGCTTTTCAACCTATGCAAAAAATGATAATTTATTCATATATAAAACGCAAAGTAAGGCTTCTGGAATTTTGTCATAACTCACGAAATGGTAGGAGTAAAAATAAGGGATACATTGCAAATGATAACTTGGGATGTCCTTAATTCAAATCTGCAAAGAACTTGGCTTTGCGACTTTTAGTTTTCGCACCACAGCTTTTCAACCTATGCAAAAAATGATAATTTATTCATATATAAAACGCAAAGTAAGGCTTCTGGAATTTTGTCATAACTCACGAAATGGTAGGAGTAAAAATAAGGGATACATTGCAAATGATAACTTGGGATGTCCTTAATTCAAATCTGCAAAGAACTTGGCTGTGCGACTTTTAGTTTTCGCACCACAGCTTTTCAACCTATGCAAAAAATGATAATTTATTCATATATAAAACGCAAAGTAAGGCTTCTGGAATTTTGTCATAACTCACGAAATGGTAGGAGTAAAAATAAGGGATACATTGCAAATGATAACTTGGGATGTCCTTAATTCAAATCTGCAAAGAACTCGGCTGTGCGACTTTTAGTTTTCGCACCACAGCTTTTCAACCTATGCAAAAAATGATAATTTATTCATATATAAAACGCAAAGTAAGGCTTCTGGAATTTTGTCATAACTCACGAAATGGTAGGAGTAAAAAAAAAGGGAACATTGAAAATGATAACTTGGGATGTCCTTAATTCAAATCTGCAAAGAACTTGGCTGTGCGACTTTTAGTTTTCGCACCACAGCTTTTCAACCTATGCAAAAAATGATAATTTATTCATATATAAAACGCAAAGTAAGGCTTCTGGAATTTTGTCATAACTCACGAAATGGTAGGAGTAAAAATAAGGGATACATTGCAAATGATAACTTGGGATGTCCTTAATTCAAATCTGCAAAGAACTTGGCTGTGCGACTTTTAGTTTTCGCACCACAGCTTTTCAACCTATGCAAAAAATGATAATTTATTCATATATAAAACGCAAAGTAAGGCTTCTGGAATTTTGTCATAACTCACGAAATGGTAGGAGTAAAAATAAGGGATACATTGCAAATGATAACTTGGGATGTCCTTAATTCAAATCTGCAAAGAACTTGGCTGTGCGACTTTTAGTTTTCGCACCACAGCTTTTCAACCTATGCAAAAAATGATAATTTATTCATATATAAAACGCAAAGTAAGGCTTCTGGAATTTTGTCATAACTCACGAAATGGTAGGAGTAAAAATAAGGGATACATTGCAAATGATAACTTGGGATGTCCTTAATTCAAATCTGCAAAGAACTCGGCTGTGCGACTTTTAGTTTTCGCACCACAGCTTTTCAACCTATGCAAAAAATGATAATTTATTCATATATAAAACGCAAAGTAAGGCTTCTGGAATTTTGTCATAACTCACGAAATGGTAGGAGTAAAAAAAAAGGGAACATTGAAAATGATAACTTGGGATGTCCTTAATTCAAATCTGCAAAGAACTTGGCTGTGCGACTTTTAGTTTTCGCACCACAGCTTTTCAACCTATGCAAAAAATGATAATTTATTCATATATAAAACGCAAAGTAAGGCTTCTGGAATTTTGTCATAACTCACGAAATGGTAGGAGTAAAAATAAGGGATACATTGCAAATGATAACTTGGGATGTCCTTAATTCAAATCTGCAAAGAACTTGGCTGTGCGACTTTTAGTTTTCGCACCACAGCTTTTCAACCTATGCAAAAAATGATAATTTATTCATATATAAAACGCAAAGTAAGGCTTCTGGAATTTTGTCATAACTCACGAAATGGTAGGAGTAAAAATAAGGGATACATTGCAAATGATAACTTGGGATGTCCTTAATTCAAATCTGCAAAGAACTTGGCTGTGCGACTTTTAGTTTTCGCACCACAGCTTTTCAACCTATGCAAAAAATGATAATTTATTCATATATAAAACGCAAAGTAAGGCTTCTGGAATTTTGTCATAACTCACGAAATGGTAGGAGTAAAAATAAGGGATACATTGCAAATGATAACTTGGGATGTCCTTAATTCAAATCTGCAAAGAACTTGGCTGTGCGACTTTTAGTTTTCGCACCACAGCTTTTCAACCTATGCAAAAAATGATAACTTATTCATATATAAAACGCAAAGTAAGGCTTCTGGAATTTTGTCATAACTCACGAAATGGTAGGAGTAAAAATAAGGGATACATTGCAAATGATAACTTGGGATGTCCTTAATTCAAATCTGCAAAGAACTTGGCTGTGCGACTTTTAGTTTTCGCACCACAGCTTTTCAACCTATGCAAAAAATGATAATTTATTCATATATAAAACGCAAAGTAAGGCTTCTGGAATTTTGTCATAACTCACGAAATGGTAGGAGTAAAAATAAGGGATACATTGCAAATGATAACTTGGGATGTCCTTAATTCAAATCTGCAAAGAACTTGGCTGTGCGACTTTTAGTTTTCGCACCACAGCTTTTCAACCTATGCAAAAAATGATAATTTATTCATATATAAAACGCAAAGTAAGGCTTCTGGAATTTTGTCATAACTCACGAAATGGTAGGAGTAAAAATAAGGGATACATTGCAAATGATAACTTGGGATGTCCTTAATTCAAATCTGCAAAGAACTTGGCTGTGCGACTTTTAGTTTTCGCACCACAGCTTTTCAACCTATGCAAAAAATGATAATTTATTCATATATAAAACGCAAAGTAAGGCTTCTGGAATTTTGTCATAACTCACGAAATGGTAGGAGTAAAAATAAGGGATACATTGCAAATGATAACTTGGGATGTCCTTAATTCAAATCTGCAAAGAACTTGGCTGTGCGACTTTTAGTTTTCGCACCACAGCTTTTCAACCTATGCAAAAAATGATAATTTATTCATATATAAAACGCAAAGTAAGGCTTCTGGAATTTTGTCATAACTCACGAAATGGTAGGAGTAAAAATAAGGGATACATTGCAAATGATAACTTGGGATGTCCTTAATTCAAATCTGCAAAGAACTTGGCTGTGCGACTTTTAGTTTTCGCACCACAGCTTTTCAACCTATGCAAAAAATGATAATTTATTCATATATAAAACGCAAAGTAAGGCTTCTGGAATTTTGTCATAACTCACGAAATGGTAGGAGTAAAAATAAGGGATACATTGCAAATGATAACTTGGGATGTCCTTAATTCAAATCTGCAAAGAACTTGGCTGTGCGACTTTTAGTTTTCGCACCACAGCTTTTCAACCTATGCAAAAAATGATAATTTATTCATATATAAAACGCAAAGTAAGGCTTCTGGAATTTTGTCATAACTCACGAAATGGTAGGAGTAAAAATAAGGGTTACATTGCAAATGATAACTTGGGATGTCCTTAATTCAAATCTGCAAAGAACTCGGCTGTGCGACTTTTAGTTTTCGCACCACAGCTTTTCAACCTATGCAAAAAATGATAATTTATTCATATATAAAACGCAAAGTAAGGCTTCTGGAATTTTGTCATAACTCACGAAATGGTAGGAGTAAAAATAAGGGATACATTGCAAATGATAACTTGGGATGTCCTTAATTCAAATCTGCAAAGAACTTGGCTGTGCGACTTTTAGTTTTCGCACCACAGCTTTTCAACCTATGCAAAAAATGATAATTTATTCATATATAAAACGCAAAGTAAGGCTTCTGGAATTTTGTCATAACTCACGAAATGGTAGGAGTAAAAATAAGGGATACATTGCAAATGATAACTTGGGATGTCCTTAATTCAAATCTGCAAAGAACTTGGCTTTGCGACTTTTAGTTTTCGCACCACAGCTTTTCAACCTATGCAAAAAATGATAATTTATTCATATATAAAACGCAAAGTAAGGCTTCTGGAATTTTGTCATAACTCACGAAATGGTAGGAGTAAAAATAAGGGATACATTGCAAATGATAACTTGGGATGTCCTTAATTCAAATCTGCAAAGAACTTGGCTGTGCGACTTTTAGTTTTCGCACCACAGCTTTTCAACCTATGCAAAAAATGATAATTTATTCATATATAAAACGCAAAGTAAGGCTTCTGGAATTTTGTCATAACTCACGAAATGGTAGGAGTAAAAATAAGGGATACATTGCAAATGATAACTTGGGATGTCCTTAATTCAAATCTGCAAAGAACTCGGCTGTGCGACTTTTAGTTTTCGCACCACAGCTTTTCAACCTATGCAAAAAATGATAATTTATTCATATATAAAACGCAAAGTAAGGCTTCTGGAATTTTGTCATAACTCACGAAATGGTAGGAGTAAAAAAAAAGGGAACATTGAAAATGATAACTTGGGATGTCCTTAATTCAAATCTGCAAAGAACTTGGCTGTGCGACTTTTAGTTTTCGCACCACAGCTTTTCAACCTATGCAAAAAATGATAATTTATTCATATATAAAACGCAAAGTAAGGCTTCTGGAATTTTGTCATAACTCACGAAATGGTAGGAGTAAAAATAAGGGATACATTGCAAATGATAACTTGGGATGTCCTTAATTCAAATCTGCAAAGAACTTGGCTGTGCGACTTTTAGTTTTCGCACCACAGCTTTTCAACCTATGCAAAAAATGATAATTTATTCATATATAAAACGCAAAGTAAGGCTTCTGGAATTTTGTCATAACTCACGAAATGGTAGGAGTAAAAATAAGGGATACATTGCAAATGATAACTTGGGATGTCCTTAATTCAAATCTGCAAAGAACTTGGCTGTGCGACTTTTAGTTTTCGCACCACAGCTTTTCAACCTATGCAAAAAATGATAATTTATTCATATATAAAACGCAAAGTAAGGCTTCTGGAATTTTGTCATAACTCACGAAATGGTAGGAGTAAAAATAAGGGATACATTGCAAATGATAACTTGGGATGTCCTTAATTCAAATC
>OW052049.1:0-17795 GCA_932526495.1 Bombylius major
TTCAAATAGCTTATATTTAAGAGTATAGCACTGAAGATGCTAGGGAGATAATTATTATCTTTGAATAATTTAGTTAATTAAATTTAGTAATATTTATAAAAGTAATTTACTTTATTTTTACAGTGAAAATGTAAGGTTTTATTTTAAACTATATAAATAGAAGTATAAATGGAATTTAACCATTAAAGTAAAAAGTTAGCAGCTTTTCCTTGATCACCATACTTCCTTAACTGGAGATAAATCTCAATGGTATCATTAACAGTGATATGCCTCTTTTTTTTGGCTTCAATTAATATTAAGAATAAGGGTTGGTTTAACCTAAGACTAGGTCGAAACTAGTTGCAATTTATCGCTTCATATTCTAAGGTAGATTGAATATATCAATACTTTTTGAATGCAAATCAAATGTTATAATTAACTACAACCCTAAAATGGGGGGGGTTTATTAAGAATTTCATTCTAAGGCTCCTTGCTTTCATTCATGGTAAAGACCAATTAATAAAATTGAAATGAAATATGTTCTTGTTAGGGTTCAGAATATCAAATTGGAAGATTGAACTACTATAATTATTGGTAGAATTAAGGCAATTTCTACATCAAAAATTAAAAAAATGATAGCAATTAAAAAAAATCGTAGTGAAAATGGTATGCGTGATGAGGATATTGGGTCAAATCCACATTCAAAAGGTGAGCATTTTTCACGATCAGCGAGTGATTTTTTTGATAGAAGTGTTGCAATTGTTATTGTAATTATTGCAATTAATATAATGATTGTGGCTACTAAAAGTGTTGAAAGAATTACTTATATTATTTTGTTATAAACCTTATGATTGGAAGTCAAATATACTTATTATACTATATAAGTAGTTTAATTATCCACCTCATCAGTAGATGGAAATATATAAAAATAATCATACAATATCGACAAAGTGTCAGTATCAAGCAGCAGCTTCGAACCCGAAGTGGTGATTACTGGAAAAATGATGATTTAAGTGTCGAACTAAACAAACAGCTAGAAATGTTGTTCCAATTAATACATGAAGTCCATGGAATCCTGTTGCTATAAAGAATGTTGATCCATATACTGCATCTGCAATAGTAAAAGGGGCTTCAATATATTCATATGCTTGTAAAATTGTGAAATATACTCCTAGAATAATTGTAAAGAATAATCCTTGTGTAGACTGCGAGTGATTTCCTTCTATTAAACTATGATGAGCTCATGTAACTGTTACACCTGATGCTAGAAGAATAGCTGTATTTAATAAGGGAATTTGTAAAGGGTTAAAAGGGGTAATTCCTTGAGGAGGTCATAAAGCTCCTAATTCAATAGTTGGTGACAAACTACTGTGGAAGAATGCCCAGAAGAATGATACAAAGAAGAAAACTTCAGAAATAATGAAAAGGATTATTCCTCATCGTAATCCAATAGTAACAGAATAAGTATGTAATCCTTGGAATGTTCCTTCACGTGATACATCACGTCATCATTGAAACATGGTTAATAAAGTAATAGTTGTACCTAAAGTAAATAAGGATATATCATATTGATGGAATCATTTAACTAGGCCGGACACTGATGTTATTGCTCCGATAGCTCCAGTTAAGGGCCATGGGCTATAATCAACTAGGTGGAAAGGGTGATTAGAGTGTGTAGACATTAATTTACTTCACTAGAGTATAGTGTTCTAAGAACGGCAAATACATATGATTGAATAATAGCTACAGCTGATTCAAGCACAAGTAGGGCAATTTGCCCTATAATTAACAATGAGGCAATTGCTATAGATAAAGAGGGGCCAGTATTACCTAATAAAGTGAGTAATAAATGACCTGCAATTATATTAGCTGCTAATCGAACGGCTAGGGTTCCTGGTCGAATAATATTTCTGATTGTTTCAATGCATACTATAAATGGTATAAGAACAGCAGGTGTACCTTGGGGAACTAAATGAGCAAATATATGTTGTGTATGATTAATCCATCCATAAACTATAAAACATAATCATAGAGGTAGAGCTAAAGCAAGAGTTAAAGTTAGGTGACTAGTACTTGTAAAAATATAAGGAAATAATCCTATAAAATTATTGAATAGGATTAGTGAGAATAATGAGACAAAAATAAAGGTTCTACCTCTATGACCTGTTGGCCCAAGTAAAGTCTTAAACTCTTTGTGAAGTGTTAGTAAAATATTATTTCATATTAATTGATATCGTGAAGGTATAAATCAGTATGATGCTGGAATTATTAGAATTCCTAGGAATGTACTTATTCAATTTAAAGATAAATTGAATAGGCTTGAAGAAGGGTCAAATACAGAAAATAAATTTGTTATCATTTTCAATTTATTGGGGTTTGTTGAATTTTTAATGATTTAGATGATTTAGGTGTAGGTGGCAGAAAGGAAAAGTAATTTATTATATTAAATATAAGAAATGTTAAAGAGAATACAATAAATAAGGTTAATCATCTAATAGGAGCTATTTGAGGAATCAAGGAATATTGAATTTCAATAATTTTAGCTTGACAAGCTAATGTTATTTTAGTTTAACTAATTCCTTAATATATCATTAGAAGTAAGTGCTAAATTACTATATTTTGGTTTAAGAGACCATTACTTGCTTTCAGTCATCTAATGATGAATTATTTATTGATGAAATTCAATTAATAAAATAGTTTGTTGGAACTCTTTCGATTACAATAGGTATAAAACTGTGGTTAGCTCCACAAATTTCTGAACATTGCCCAAAAAATAAACCTGGACGATTTACAAGAAAATTAGTTTGATTAAGACGTCCAGGAGTCCCGTCAACCTTAACACCTAATGCGGGAACTGTTCACGAATGAATTACATCTGCAGCAGTTACTAAAATACGAATTTGTGAATTTGAAGGTAGTACTACTCGGTTATCTACATCTAGTAGCCGAAATCCATCTGTTTGTAGTTCATTTGTTGGAATTATATAAGAATCAAATTCGATATCTAGGAAGTCAGAATATTCATAACTTCAATATCATTGATGGCCAATAGATTTTAAAGTAATTGCTGGTTCGTTGATTTCATCAAGTAAGTATAAAAGTCGAAGGGAGGGTAAAGCAATAAATAGTAATACAATAGCTGGTAATACTGTTCAAATAATTTCGATAGTTTGTCCATGTAATAAAAATCGGTTGGTATAATTATTAAAGAATAATATTAGTATTAAATATCCAACTAATACAGTAATTATAATAATAATTAATATAGTATGATCATGAAAGAAAGTTAATTGTTCTATTAGAGGAGATGCTCTATTTTGTAAACCTAAATTGGCTCATGTTGACATTTGTTGTTCTAACAAAAGTAAAATACTTTATATATGGAGCTTAAATCCATTGCACTAGTCTGCCATATTAGAAATTAATTATTTAAAAGAGGAAGTTCTGAATAACTGTGTTCTGCTGGTGGAATATTTTGGTATCATTCAATTGATGAACTTAATTGAATTGGATATATTACAGTTCGGTGAGTTACTATACTTTCTCAAATAATATAAATAAATATAATAATTCCTAATAGAGAAATTGATGAGCCAATAGTTGATACGATATTTCATGCTGTATAAGCGTCAGGATAATCTGAGTAACGACGAGGTATTCCTGCTAATCCAAGAAAGTGTTGAGGGAAAAAAGTTAGGTTTACTCCTACAAATATTACAAAGAATTGACTTTTTAGAAGTGAAGGATTTATAGATAATCCTGTAAATAATGGATATCAGTGAATGAATCCTGCTATAATAGCGAATACAGCTCCTATTGATAATACATAATGGAAGTGGGCTACAACATAATATGTATCATGTAGGATAATATCTACAGATGAATTAGCTAGTACTACTCCAGTTAAACCTCCTACTGTAAATAGGAATACGAATCCTAAAGCCCATAAAATTTGAGGAGAATAGGATATCTTTGTTCCGTGAAGGGTGGCGAGTCATCTGAAAATTTTAATACCTGTAGGAACAGCAATAATTATAGTAGCAGATGTAAAATAAGCTCGTGTATCTACATCTATTCCTACAGTAAATATATGATGGGCTCATACAATAAATCCAAGGAATCCAATTGCTAATATTGCATAAATTATTCCTAGTGAACCAAATGTTTCCTTTTTACCACATTCTTGACTAATAATATGTGAAATTATTCCGAATCCGGGTAGAATTAAAATATAAACTTCTGGATGACCAAAGAATCAAAATAAGTGTTGATATAAAATAGGGTCTCCTCCACCCGCAGGATCAAAGAATGATGTATTTAAGTTTCGGTCGGTTAATAGTATTGTAATTGCTCCGGCTAGAACAGGTAAAGATAAAAGAAGTAAAATAGCTGTAATTACAACAGATCAAACAAATAAAGGTATACGGTCTAAAGTAATTCCTGCCGATCGTATATTAATTACTGTTGTAATGAAATTTACAGCCCCAAGGATTGAGGAGATTCCTGCTAGGTGTAATGAGAAAATAGCTAGATCAACTGAGGCTCCTCCATGGGCAATACTTGAGGATAAAGGTGGATATACAGTTCATCCAGTTCCTGCTCCGCTTTCAACTATTGAACTTGCTAACAGTAGGGTAAGAGATGGAGGTAATATTCAGAATCTTATATTATTTATTCGCGGGAAAGCTATATCAGGGGCTCCTAATATTAAAGGGACAAGTCAGTTTCCAAATCCACCAATTATAATAGGTATTACTATAAAGAAAATTATAATAAAAGCATGGGCTGTAACAATTACATTATAAATTTGATCATCACCAATTAATGAGCCTGGGTGACCTAATTCTGCTCGTACTAAAATTCTTAGTGAGGTACCAACTATTCCTGCTCAAGCTCCAAAGATAAAATAAAGGGTTCCAATGTCCTTATGATTTGTTGAGAATAATCATTGTCGCGATTAAATGGCTGAAGTTTAGGTAATAGACTGTAAATCTATTTATGAGGGTTACCTCTTTAATCAATTAGGCTTTATATTCATATATAATGATATTAGACTGCAATTCTAAAGGAGTATTTTTATACTAAGGCTTAAAAGGATATTTCTTATATTTATAGCTTTGAAGGCTATTAGTTTGTTTAACTTAAAACCTTATAAAGTGAAATATAATGTTCTTACAATAGATAATCCTCTAATAGATACAAATGATGAAATTATATAAATGTTTATAATGGAATTATTATTGATGGAACTAGTAAATCAGCTATTTTCATAATAGTTTAATATAAATGCTGAGAAAGCTATTCGAATATAAAAGAAAAGTGTGATTAAAGTTAGGATTACTATAAATGAAATCATAACTATTTGGTTGTTTATAGATAAGTATTGAATGATTAATCATTTGGGTAAGAATCCTAGGAATGGAGGCAGGCCTCCTAATGATAAAAGATTTATGAATAAAGTAAATTTTAGTACTTTTGATGAGAAAAATGAATTAAATAATTGATTAAAATGAAACAGTTTAAATAAATTAAATATTAAGATTAGGTTTGAGGATAGAAATGAATACATGATAAAGTATATTAATCATAATTCTTCTCTATATATTATACCTGCTATTATTCATCCAATGTGATTAATTGATGAAAATGCTATTAATTTACGCAGAGAGGATTGGTTAAGTCTCCTAATGATCCAATTAGGACTGATAAAATGATGGATGCAATTATTATAGCGGGAGAAAAGATATATGAAATCAATATTATTGGAGCAATTTTTTGCCATGTTATTAAAATTAGAGAGTTTATTCATGATAATCCTTCTATCACAGTTGGAAATCAGAAATGAAAAGGAGCAGCTCCTCTTTTTAGAAGGAGAGAATAAAACATAATTGTGTTAGGTAGAGTATCTCTAATTTTAGGTTGAATAATAAAATTTCACTTTATTATTAGGATAATAATTGCTAATAGGAGAATCGATGAAGCTAAAGCTTGGACTAGGAAATATTTAAGAGATGACTCTGTTGATATTAAGTTATTTGAATTTCTTATTAGGGGGATGAAGGCTAATAAATTGATTTCAAGTCCTATTCATCTTCCTAATCATGAATTTGATGAGATTGTAATTATAGTTCCTAGAATTAGAATAATTAAAAAAAGAATTTTGATGAATTTTTGAAGATTAAAAAGAAAAGGATTATAACCTTTATAAATGGGGTATGAACCCAGTAGCTTGATTAGCTTATCTTTTTGTAAGCTATATCTTGGTGTATGATGCACAAAAGTTTTTGATACTTTAGGAAACAGTTTAATTCTGTTAGATATAAGTTAATAATGAATATAAAGTTGTTTTATATTATTTACCCTATCAAGGTAATCCTTTTATCAGGCAATTCATTACTTAAAAATTTAAGTAATGATGTATAGCCTTATATTTATATTAATTTTTTGGTGTTTTAATTTTAAAATAATTGGTATAAATTTACCTTCCTGCCTGCTTTTGAAAAGATTAAACGTCGTTGTTGTTTAAATTTATAATATTGAATATAATAATTTTTTTAAAAATTATTATAAGTTATTGTAAGTATTAGTTAATTAGTTTAAGTAATAAATTATTTATATATATATTTTCTTTGTTATTTATTTAATATGAAGCTGAAGGTTGTTGATTTTTTTATGATTAAGTTAATTAATATTTTTATGATTAATATAAATAATTTATATTTACAATATTTATATAGATAAATATTATTATAGATTAAATTATTAACATATATTGTGAATATTTATTATATAATTTAAAATTAAATAATTTATATATATATATATTATATATATGTTATATAGTTTAACAATATATGTAATATAAATTATTTATATTAATTATATAATATCTATATTAATAATATACTACTATTATATATAATTATATTAATATAAATTATTTATATTAATTATATAATATCTATATTAATAATATATTACTATTATATATAATTATATTAATATAAATTATTTATATTAATTATATAATATCTATATTAATAATATATTACTATTATATATAATTATATTAATATAAATTATTTATATTAATTATATAATATCTATATTAATAATATACTACTATTATATATAATTATATTAATATAAATTATTTATATTAATTATATAATATCTATATTAATAATATACTACTATATATAATTATATTAATATAAATTATTTAATTAATTATATAATATCTATATTAATAATATACTACTATTATATATAATTATATTAATATAAATTATTTTATTTATTATATAATATCTATATTAATAATATACTACTATTATATATAATTATATTAATATAAATTATTTATATTAATTATATAATATCTATATTAATAATATATTACTATTATATATAATTATATTAATATAAATTATTTATATTAATTATATAATATCTATATTAATAATATACTACTATTATATATAATTATATTAATATAAATTATTTATATTAATTATATAATATCTATATTAATAATATATTACTATTATATATAATTATATTAATATAAATTATTTATATTAATTATATAATATCTATATTAATAATATATTACTATTATATATAATTATATTAATATAAATTATTTATATTAATTATATAATATCTATATTAATAATATATTACTATTATGTATAATTATATTAATTATATAATATCTATATAAATAGCTATTATAAAATTAAACAATTATATTAAGCAAACAGTAAAAGTAAATTTATTAAGAGATTATGTTATTTTTATTATTATACTTATATTCATTAATATTTATATATTATTTGTCTATAAATTTGTTATTTTTGAATTTAATAAATTTTACTAATTTTATTTATTTAGAATTAATAGTTTTTGAGTAATATTAATTATTATTATGGTATGTTTTTAATTTCAAAGATTAACGTCGTTGTTGAATTTCATTAGGGAGGAATTTACTCAATTTTTGTTATTAATATTGATTATGTATTGATTGTATTAAATTTGTAATATTTTGTTGATAAGTTTGTTATATCTTTTTTGAAATTGAATAATCATAAATTTAATAAATTTTACTAATTTTATTTATTTAGAATTAATAGTTTTTGAGTAATATTAATTATTATTATGGTATGTTTTTAATTTCAAAGATTAACGTCGTTGTTGAATTTCATTAGGGAGGAATTTACTCAATTTTTGTTATTAATATTGATTATGTATTGATTGTATTAAATTTGTAATATTTTGTTGATAAGTTTGTTATATCTTTTTTGAAATTGAATAATCATAAATTTAATAAATTTTACTAATTTTATTTATTTAGAATTAATAGTTTTTGAGTAATATTAATTATTATTATGGTATGTTTTTAATTTCAAAGATTAACGTCGTTGTTGAATTTCATTAGGGAGGAATTTACTCAATTTTTGTTATTAATATTGATTATGTATTGATTGTATTAAATTTGTAATATTTTGTTGATAAGTTTGTTATATCTTTTTTGAAATTGAATAATCATAAATTTAATAAATTTTACTAATTTTATTTATTTAGAATTAATAGTTTTTGAGTAATATTAATTATTATTATGGTATGTTTTTAATTTCAAAGATTAACGTCGTTGTTGAATTTCATTAGGGAGGAATTTACTCAATTTTTGTTATTAATATTGATTATGTATTGATTGTATTAAATTTGTAATATTTTGTTGATAAGTTTGTTATATCTTTTTTGAAATTGAATAATCATAAATTTAATAAATTTTACTAATTTTATTTATTTAGAATTAATAGTTTTTGAGTAATATTAATTATTATTATGGTATGTTTTTAATTTCAAAGATTAACGTCGTTGTTGAATTTCATTAGGGAGGAATTTACTCAATTTTTGTTATTAATATTGATTATGTATTGATTGTATTAAATTTGTAATATTTTGTTGATAAGTTTGTTATATCTTTTTTGAAATTGAATAATCATAAATTTAATAAATTTTACTAATTTTATTTATTTAGAATTAATAGTTTTTGAGTAATATTAATTATTATTATGGTATGTTTTTAATTTCAAAGATTAACGTCGTTGTTGAATTTCATTAGGGAGGAATTTACTCAATTTTTGTTATTAATATTGATTATGTATTGATTGTATTAAATTTGTAATATTTTGTTGATAAGTTTGTTATATCTTTTTTGAAATTGAATAATCATAAATTTAATAAATTTTACTAATTTTAT
Organism: Bombylius major; assembly: GCA_932526495.1. Taxonomy (NCBI): domain Eukaryota; kingdom Metazoa; phylum Arthropoda; class Insecta; order Diptera; family Bombyliidae; genus Bombylius; species Bombylius major. The sequence goes on from OW052049.1 coordinate 9,248, forward strand.
TTATTTGTTATATTGTATATAATTATATGCCTGTTTTTATTGTTTTGATAATTTTTTATTAAAGTTTTATTTTGGCTTAAAAATTTATTTATAAATTATTTTACATGCAAATTTTTTTATATTTACTAAATGTATATTTATTGCAGTAATTAATATTATTAATTAAGTAATTTTAGAAATAGTAATTTTATTTAGGGTTGACTAAATCTGTGCCAGCAGTCGCGGTTATACAGAGAACTCAATTAAATTTTATTGGTTAGTGGTTAAATGTATTTTTATATGATTAATTATAGTTTTTTTAGGTGAAATTTTAAAACTTAAATAGTTGTATTTTAAGGTTATTGAAGCTATAAAATTTTTAATTTAAACTAGGATTAGATACCCTATTATTAAAAATGTACTTTTTTATACCTGAGTAGTAGTAGTTATGGTCTTGAAACTTTAAAAATTTGGCGGTATTCTAGTCTATTTAGAGGAACCTGTTGAGTAATCGATAGTCCACGATGGACCTTACTTAAATTTGTTTTCAATTTGTATACCGCCGTTATTGAATATTTCTTTAGAATTATAATTTTCTGTAATTTCAATGCAAAATTTATGTCAGGTCAAGGTGCAGTTTATATTTAAGTTTTAATGGGTTACAATAAATTTATTTATTGCGGATTTTTGGATGTAATTCTGGAATGAAGATGGATTTAATAGTAAAATTGTTTATAGTATCAATTTGATTATAGCTCTAGAATATGCACACATCGCCCGTCGCTCTTGTTATTAAGACAAGATAAGTCGTAACATAGTAGGTGTACTGGAAAGTGCATCTAGAATGACAATTTAAAGCTTATTTAGTAAAGCATTTCGTTTACACCGAAAAGATTGTTGTGCGAATCAATATAAATTGATTAATATTTATTTATTAATATTTTTTTTGTTGTTATTATTTTATTAAGAATAATTTTATGATTTTTTGTTTTAGTAATTGATATTGAACAGATTATTTTAATTATAGTTTATTAGTACTGTAAAGGTTTATTGAAATATATTGAAAAATTTTTATTTTATAAGAAAGCTTAAGTTGCTGTACCTTTTGTATCAGGGTTAATTAAATAATTAATATTTATATATTTTTCTCGATTCCAGAGGAGTTAATGAACTATTGTTGTTAATGTTGCATAATTATAACTAATAGTTTATTGGAAATGAAAAGTTTATCGTTTCTGGTGGTATCTAGTTTTTTAAGAAATGAATTTAACTCAGTTTTAGTGAATGATTTTATTTATATTATATAAGTTTAATTATTAACTAAAATAATATTAATCGGGATGAGCTGGTTAATATTACAATAAGATATTTATTTATTGGTATAATGTAGGCTTAGAACTAGCTATCATTTATAATTATGTTATAATTTATTATTTTATTTAAAATATTTATTTTATCTTTTGTTTATGTATTAAAATTTCTTTTTGAATTTTGGAAAAGTGAGTAATAATGATTAAATTAGTATATAAATTTGTGTGAAATAATTATATATTTCAGATTTCTTTAGTGAATTCGGCAAATATTGTGTTCGCCTGTTTATCAAAAACATGTCTTTTTGAGTTTAATATAAAGTCTAACCTGCCCACTGAAAATATATTTAAATGGCCGCAGTATTTTAACTGTGCAAAGGTAGCATAATCATTAGTCTTTTAATTGAAGGCTTGTATGAATGGTTGGACGAGATACATTCTGTCCCATAGAAATTAATAGAATTTTATTTTTCAGTCAAAAAGCTGAAATTTAATTGAAAGACGAGAAGACCCTATAGATCTTTATATTTTATTTTTTATAACTATTTAGATTATTTCAGATATAATTTAAGAGAATATTTTGTTGGGGTGACATTAAAATTTATTTAACTTTTAATAATTTATTACATTAATGTATGACATATTTGTTGATCCAGTATTACTGATTATAAAATTAAGTTACCTTAGGGATAACAGCGTAATTTTTCTAGAGAGTTCCTATCGATAGAAGAGATTGCGACCTCGATGTTGGATTAAGATTTAGTTTGGGTGTAGAAGCTTAATATTTGAGTCTGTTCGACTTTTAAAATCTTACATGATCTGAGTTCAGACCGGCGTGAGCCAGGTTGGTTTCTATCTTTATTAAATTAAAATATTTTAGTACGAAAGGACCAAATATTTGAATTATTAAATTTTTTAATATGAATATTATTAATTTATTAAACTATTTTGGCAGACTAGTGCAATAAATTTAGAATTTATATATGTAATTTATATTACAAATAGTATTGTATAATATTGAGTTGATTTTATCTACTGTTGGTGTTGTTTTATTAATTATTTGTGTGTTAGTGGGTGTTGCTTTTTTAACTTTACTTGAGCGGAAGGTTTTAGGGTATATCCAAATTCGTAAGGGACCTAATAAGGTAGGATTTGCAGGTATTCCTCAACCATTTTGTGATGCTATTAAGCTTTTTACAAAGGAGCAAACTTATCCTATATTATCAAATTATATTTCTTATTATTATTCACCAGTTTTTTCATTATTTCTTTCTTTATTAGTTTGACTTTGCATACCTTTTTTAGTTAAGCTTTATTCTTTTAATTTAGGGCTTTTATTTTTTTTATGTTGTACTAGAATAGGAGTTTACACTGTTATGATTGCGGGTTGATCTTCTAATTCTAATTATGCTTTGTTAGGTGGGTTGCGAGCTGTTGCTCAAACAATTTCTTATGAAGTTAGTTTGGCTTTAATATTATTATCATTTGTTTTTTTAATTGGTGGTTATAATTTATTGGATTTTTATATTTACCAAAATTATATATGATTTATTGTTATTTTATTTCCTTTATCCTTAGTTTGGTTTGCTTCTTGTTTAGCAGAAACAAATCGAACTCCTTTTGATTTTGCTGAGGGGGAATCGGAGTTGGTTTCTGGGTTTAATGTTGAATATAGAAGAGGGGGCTTTGCATTAATTTTTTTGGCAGAATATGCTAGTATTTTATTTATAAGAATGTTATTTAGAGTTATTTTTTTAGGTTGTGATATGTTTAATTTTGCATTTTATTTAAAATTATTATTTGTTGCATTTTTATTTATTTGAACACGTGGGACACTTCCTCGATTTCGTTATGATAAATTAATATATTTAGCTTGAAAGAGATTTTTACCTTTGTCATTAAATTATTTAATATTTTTTATTGGGTTGAAAATTGTAATCATTTCTTTGTTGTTAATTTAAATTAGTAAAGTTAATAGAAATTTTTATTTTCTATCTTATGTTTTCAAAACATATGCTTGTTCAAGCTCATTAACCATTAATCAATTAAATTATCTCATCATTTGTGAACTAGAGGATTAATTAAATAATATATGAAGTATAGTACAGTTAAAATTTGACCTACAATAACATAAGGATCTTCTACAGGTCGAGCTCCAATTCATGTTAATAAGATAACAATTACAACTATAAACCAGAATATTACTTGATTGATAGGATAAAATTGGATTCCGCGGAATTTACTTATATAATAGAAAGGTAGGATGGCTAAAATTGCAATGGAAAGTACTAAGGCAATTACTCCTCCTAATTTATTGGGAATGGATCGTAAAATTGCATATGCAAATAGGAAATATCATTCAGGTTGAATGTGAACAGGTGTTACTAGGGGATTTGCGGGGATGAAGTTATCTGGATCACCAAGTAAGTAAGGATTAGTTAGTGTTAAAAGAGTTAAACATGCTAATATAATAATAAATCCTACAATATCCTTAAAAGAAAAGTAGGGGTGGAATGGAATTTTATCAGAATTGGAATTAATTCCTAATGGGTTATTTGATCCTGTTTGGTGAAGGAATAACAAGTGGATTATAGTTATTGCTGCTACAATGAAAGGTAAAATGAAATGGAAGGTGAAGAATCGAGTTAATGTAGCATTATCAACTGCAAATCCTCCTCAAACTCATTGAACAAGTTCAATTCCTAGATATGGGATTGCTGATAAGAGATTTGTAATTACTGTGGCCCCTCAAAATGATATTTGGCCTCATGGTAATACATATCCTATGAATGCGGTAGCTATTACTAAGAATAGAATTAGTACTCCTACAAGTCATGTAGGAGTATATAAATAAGATCCATAATATATTCCTCGTCCAACATGTAAGTAAATACAAATGAAGAAGAATGATGCCCCATTTGCATGTAAAGTTCGTAGTAATCAACCATAATTTACATCTCGACAAATATGTGTTACACTATTAAATGCTAAACTAATATCTGCTGTGTAATGTATAGCTAAGAATAATCCTGTTAAGATTTGAACAATTAAGCATAATCCTAAAAGGGATCCGAAGTTTCATCATGCTGAAATATTAACAGGAGCGGGTAGATCAACAAGAGCATTGTTTACAATTTTAAATAAAGGGTGTTCGGTTCGTAATGGTTTGTTCATTAATTATATATGGGTCGTAGGGGACCATAAAATACATTTGTAATTTTTACAATTGCAATTAGTGTGATTAAAAGGTAATTGATTATAATAATTGTAATTAAATTAGTTGGATAGTTATATAATTTAATTAATCTAATATAATTTTCTTTTAAGTATGATGTTTCTTGATTAATAGGTAAACATTCATTATTTATTAGATATTGGTATAATATAGATTTGTCAATAATTATTGCAATAGCTACTGATAGCAGGGTAATTATTGCTGCAATAATTATTAATTTGGCTGATATAGAAAATATTTCATTTGATGCAATTGATGTAACGTAAATAAATAAAACTAATATTCCTCCCAGGAAAATAAGGAATAGAACATATGAAAATCAGAAAGTTTTAGCTATTAATCCTGAGATGATACAGATTAATACTGTTTGAACTAATAATAAAAGCCCTATAGCTAAAGGGTGATTTATTTGCAAGAATACTAAACTACATATTAAAGTTGTTGAATATATAATTATTTGAATGATATCAAGAGGTAGTTTATATAAAATATTAATTTTGGGGATTAATGAAAAAGAATTTCTTTTCTCTTGAAGTTTTAAAAGATGTCTCTTAATTTTGGTTTACAAGACCAATGTTTTTGTTAAACTATTAAAACTACTAATGAATATATATATATTACCTTTATTTATTTTTTGTGTTGGTGTGATAGTGTTTGTATCCAACCGTAAGCATTTATTATCTATATTACTTAGATTAGAATATATTGTTTTAAGTTTATTTTTGATTATATTTATGTATTTGTTGACACTTGATTATGAAGTATATTTTAGTATATTCTTTTTAACTTTTAGAGTTTGTGAAGGGGCTTTAGGATTATCTATTTTAGTTTCTATAATTCGTACTCATGGTAATGATTATTTTCAAAGTTTTAGAGTGTTACAATGTTAAAATTTATTTTTGTTTTGTTATTTATAATTCCAATAAGTTTAACAGGTAATATATTTTGAATGGTTCAAAATATATTTTTTATTATTAGATTTATTTTTATTGTTTTTAATTATGGTCTAAATTATTGATGTTATTTGAGTTATATATTTGGATGTGATTTAATTTCTTATGGTTTAATTTTATTAAGTTTTTGAATTTGTGCTTTGATAATATTAGCTAGTGAAGCTATTTATAAAAATAATAATTATATTGGGCTGTTTAGCTTCAATATTTTAATACTATTATTTTTTCTTGTTTTGACTTTTAGTAGTACAAGTTTGTTTATGTTTTATTTATTTTTTGAAAGTAGACTTATTCCTACACTATTTTTAATTTTAGGGTGAGGGTATCAACCTGAGCGATTACAAGCTGGAATTTATTTATTATTTTATACTTTATTAGCGTCTTTACCTATATTAGTTGGTATTTTTTATGTTTTGGGAGAAATTAATACTATAAATTTTTATTTGATAATTAATAATTTATTTGTTTATGAAATTTTTTATGTAGGTATAATTTTAGCTTTTTTAGTTAAGATACCTATATTTTTAGTACATTTATGATTACCAAAAGCTCATGTTGAGGCCCCGGTGTCAGGTTCAATAATTTTAGCAGGAGTTCTTTTAAAGTTAGGAGGTTACGGGTTATTACGTGTTTACATGTTTTTAAGTTACCTAGGGATAAAATTTAATTATATCTGAATTGTTATTAGTTTAGTTGGAGGTGTTTTAGTGAGTTTAGTATGTTTACGGCAAACAGACCTAAAGGCATTAATTGCTTATTCTTCTGTAGCTCATATAGGGATTGTTCTTAGAGGATTAATAACTATAACTTACTGAGGATTTTGTGGTTCTTATAGATTGATAATTGCTCACGGATTATGTTCATCTGGGCTATTTTGTTTAGCTAATATTTCTTATGAGCGATTAGGTAGTCGAAGATTATTAATTAATAAGGGATTATTGAATTTTATACCAAGTTTGACTTTATGATGATTTTTATTAAGATCTGCAAATATAGCTGCTCCTCCTACTTTGAATCTATTAGGAGAAATTAGTTTATTAAATAGAATTGTGGGTTGATCTTGAATAAGAATGTTTATATTGGCTTTATTATCCTTTTTTAGAGCTAGATATACCTTATATTTATATGCCTATAGTCAACATGGTAAGGTATATTCTGGCCTTTATTCAAGATCTAGAGGAGTTATTCGTGAATATTTATTATTATTTTTGCATTGATTTCCTTTAAATTTATTGATTATTAAGAGTGATATATGTCTATTGTGATTATGTTAAAGTAGTTTAATAAAAACATTGATTTGTGGTATCAAAAATATAGAATTATTTATCTTTAACTGTGAAATATATTAGAATTTGTCAGATTAGATTTTTAGCTCTTTTTTTTACAAGATTAAGTTTATTTTTTATTTCATTAAACTATTTAATGTTGGATTACACTTTATTTATTGAGTGGGAGGTAGTGTCTTTAAATAGAAATATAATTGTTATAACTTTTTTATTTGATTGAATAACTTTTATATTTATGTCTTTTGTTTTATTGATTTCTTCTTTAGTTATTTATTATAGTAAGGAATATATAGGGGGGGATTTAAATATTAATCGTTTTATTATATTAGTTTTAATATTTGTGTTGTCAATAATATTACTTATTATTAGCCCTAATCTAATTTCAATTTTATTAGGATGAGATGGATTAGGATTAGTTTCTTACTGTTTAGTAATTTATTTTCAGAATGTTAAATCTTACAATGCTGGGATATTAACAGCATTATCTAATCGAATTGGGGATGTTGCTTTTTTATTAGCTATTGCTTGAATATTAAATTACGGTAGATGAAATTATGTATTTTACCTTGATTTTATAACTAATGATTTTGATATAGTAGTGGTGGGAAGACTTATTATATTAGCAGCTATAACCAAGAGAGCTCAGATTCCCTTTTCTTCTTGGTTACCAGCAGCTATAGCTGCTCCAACTCCAGTTTCTGCTTTAGTTCATTCTTCTACATTGGTGACTGCGGGGGTTTATTTATTAATTCGTTTTAATATTTTAATTGCCAATACTTGAATAGGATCCTTTTTATTATTAATTTCTGGATTAACTATATTTATGGCCGGTTTAGGAGCTAATTATGAATTTGATTTAAAGAAGATTATTGCTCTTTCTACTTTAAGTCAGTTAGGTTTAATAATGAGAATTTTGTCAATAGGTTATTATAAGCTAGCTTTTTTTCATTTATTAACCCATGCATTATTTAAAGCTTTATTATTTATATGTGCAGGGGCTATTATTCATAATATAAATAATTCTCAAGATATTCGTACTATGGGTACTTTGGGTATAAATATGCCTTTGACTACATCTTGTTTAAATGTAGCTAATTTAGCTTTATGTGGTATGCCTTTTTTAGCAGGATTTTATTCTAAGGATTTAATTCTAGAAGTTGTAGCTATGTCTTATATTAATATTTTTAGTTTTTTTTTGTATTTTTTTTCTACAGGGTTAACAGTGTGTTATTCTTTACGGTTAGTTTATTATTCAATAACAGGAGAATTAAATTGTGGTTCTTTGAATATACTTAATGATGAAGGTTGAGTTATATTACGGGGAATAATAGGTTTATTAATTATAAGAATTGTTGGGGGTAGAATACTTAGATGATTAATATTTCCTACTCCTTATATAATTTGTTTACCTTATTATCTTAAGTTTTTGACTTTATTTGTCTGTATTGTAGGAGGATTTTTAGGGTATATGATTTCTAATGTTGGGTTGTATTTCTCTAATAAATCATTAGTTACTTATAATTATAGAATATTTTTTGGCAGAATGTGATTTATGCCTTATATTTCTACTTATGGAATTATTATAAATCCATTAAAGGTTGGTACTATAGTAGTAAAATCATTTGACCAGGGATGATCAGAGTTTTTTGGAGGTCAAATAATCTATTATAAATTAGTTAGATATTCTCGAGTTGTTCAAGTTATTCAAAATAATAGATTAAAAATTTATTTACTTGTATTTGTGCTATGGATTTTTATTTTATTAGGGTTGATTATTATATTATA